>JAMQGT020001823.1:0-10167 GCA_024447675.2 Pterophyllum scalare
TGCATCAGCTGATGGAGGAATCCAAACAGTGTGTTGCGTCAAACTCGTTTCAACCAGGAACAACACTGGCAAATTCCCTCTGCTGGCAGTTCAATATTCAGTCCACAGAAATGTTCAACCTGTCCAGGATTACGCCACTTTTCAGTCACGACTAGTTTATATAGTTTGTTTGGGAAATCCCTCAGATCCAGTCTTTTGTATTATTTTTGTAATAACAGCTGCATTAAGGTTGGTGATAAATAGTTCCAGATTTTGAATAACAGCAGATCACCACCTGGTGTTTCATAAAATGAAAGTTTTTAATATGAATGTGCATTTGTGCTCTGTAATTGACTAGCAGTGTGCACTGCCTGTGAGTTGAAAGCTTTTTGCTTGTTTAGTTTAGTTTAGTTTAGTTTTGTCTTCAAACTGCTCTACTAGAATTCATTCAGTTTTTTTTTTTCACTCTCTACCTGTACCTACACACAATGGAGTATCCACACATCTCATGTAGTCTGAAGAGATATTGACAAAGGTCATTTCATTCTCCATTCCAGGCAGTCCCAGCTCTTCTCTGCTTCCCCCTCCAGACATGATTGCATTCCAGTCACTTTTTTAATGATTCACCACTGCTGGGGAAAACTTGTCATTAACCACAGAGCAGGACAGGATTGTGTTGGCTACCTCCAAGTATCTTTATTAGTTTGCTCAAATAAGGAGTGACGCCAGGGAGGTCACCTATCAACAAGTGAAACACAGGCCAGACAAAGATAGTAACACTGGGGTGAAACCCTTAGAGTATGAAGAAATAAAGGTCTAATATGGTTGCAATGTCCCTAGGCCAAAGCCATCTGGCAGACTGAGAGTGATAGCTTTGCTAAGGCAATCATACATCACTTTTCACCTGTATCAAACCAATTGGCTGGCCTTCTATGGACAGATGCTCCCTTACACAGTCTTTGACACATTGATGGATAATGGATAGACATAACCTCCATATGGCAGATATGGAGCAGATTTAGACGATCTAATCCTAAATCCGTTTTCAACCCTCACCAAATGACTTGGAGAGCATGTCATATACACATGATAATCCATGCACAGGCTAGTGAGGAGAAAGTAGCAAACATAATCCTTCAGAGCCCGTCTCTGAATTTTCTGCAACAATAAAGATCCCAGCTGTCAAGTGGGCTATTATTCTAATCAACCCCAACTTTGCTGAGGTAAAAAGCTGATTGGTTGTAATGATAGCTGCTTTATCATGATAGCAAAGTTCTCTTGTGGAATCTGCATGCTGATAAAGCTGCACTTGAGCTGTATCACACTTTGACTGCATGCTGCTGAATGTATTATCATCGGGGACAGACAACAGAGATAAACACATAAAGAGGAGCCGTTTTCATCTCTAAGAATTCACATAAATTGTAGCTGTGCGGCTGGGTTAGTGTTTGTTAACATACATTTATATGACTGACTCAAGCAAAGCTTGGTTTCACATTCTAAACTTTTCTCAATAAAAGCAACAGTTGCGTGGCCAGATAGAGTAATAGAGAGCTTGGGGAGAAACCATATTATTAAGAGCTTAATATTCAGTCTTTCTTCTTCATTAGGACTGCGTGGGTGTGGTTTGACTGACAGTGGCAGCAATATAAGTACACTCTACTGCTGTCATCAAATTTAGTAGTCAAATGTTATTAAACTCTAAGGGGTGCACACAAGTATGAGTCATTTTTTCTAAATCAGTCTAGCCCTGCTTGAAACAAAATAATTATAATAAAAACAAAAGCTAAAGGATAGAAATTATTAATGTGTAATAACTGAAGTTTTTTTTTTTGGGGGGGGGACTTGTTTTGTGAAGAAAAGAATAAAAAGTGATGTAGATACAGACGTTCACAACCCTTAAAACAAAGAATCATGAATTTTGTTTCTGAGATGGTTGCTAGTGGTAAGGGCAATGTATTTGATCCAAACTTTGTAAAGCCATAAAATGCTAACTTTATATCAAAATGGGTTAACACTAAATGAAAACTTCATCTAAATTTGGATTTAAGGAATCTATGAAAATTTTATTTAAAAATATGTTTTTTAATGTGCATGACACTAAATTTTGGAGTAATTTTAAGACACCATTTATTAAATAAACATTTTTTTTTTCATTTTCTACTTTGCTAACTTGTTTACAGATTGTTGCTTATGGCTTATGGATTCATGTTTTTAGGCTTTTTTTTTTGCATTCAGTCTTGCAGTTTGTTGGCTTTAAATGGAAAAATGACGGAAAAAGGGTCTTTTATGAGGAGCTAGAAAGGTTGAATACTACATGACAGCTGCCTCTGCTAGAGTAAAGGCACTGATATAACAGCACACTACAAATATGCTGAAATGCCAAAACAATTAGGTTTTTAAAAATTATCATATATATATATATATATATATATATATATATATATCATATCATATCACACACACACACACACACACACACACACACACACACACAGAATGGATGATAATTACATGTTTTCCTTCATTTTTTTAAATTCTTAGTTTATTCTTAGTCTTATTATATAAATAAGATATATTGTTATTTATTTTATTTCACTTTGTTTTATCTTAATCAATGGGCAATTTAGTTGGGGAGCACGTAGCAATAAAGTCTGTGAATTCAGTTTCAACTCATCTAAAGTGGGTGATCAGCCTTGACCGCCGTCTGTTTAATACATTATAAAGTAAAGAGAGCCATGCAATATTTATTTACTTCAGGGAATTGAGCAACTTGAGCTCATCTCCCCTTTTGAAATAGAACATTTGATTAGTGGGTCTTAAATTTCATAAGCAAAATCACCATCCAAAGTGGTACTGCAGTGTCATAATAGAGAAACAAATTGCCACAACTGTTTGGCCTTTCACAGGAGTGTTTTCCTTTGATAATGCAAAGTGAATACGCTAAATGAAAATGACTGATTAGAGAATGCTTACCATCTTGTGTGCATTATGAGTGTTGTGTCACCAAGGTGGACTGTTTCTATTAACCCTTACCTGTGCCATAAACAGGTCAGCTCTCTAGGGAGGTGATTATTCTCTAGCCTGGTTAATGGTCCTTACTGACAGCACTTAATGAAAATTAATGACCAGCTTTAGGACACTGTGCACACAAACAAGAAGGCTACTTCCTTCATCAATGTGTATTTATTGCCATTGTTTAACTACCATTCATTGTGAGGAAAATGATGATCTATATTATTACACAAAAATATACATCACGAGGCTTCATTTGAAGCCCTGAATTGCTGCCCATGCTGTTTTATTTTGTTTTGTTTTTTCTCACAATGGTGATGAACATAGGACTGTCTCTATTTAGGAGATGCCTATGCTTAATACAAGGGCCTAGAATATAGGGACATTTAATACACTTCATTAGGTTTCTATTATATTTTGCTTTGGGTGATAAGGCTGAAATGAGCAGTCAGATTTGCCTGTTTCTGTCAGTGATACGCAGACAGCAAGATGACATGATTAAGGGGTCATTTGGTTAATTGCACAATACTGCCTGTATGTTGCATTCTTGGAAATGAAATAGGTGCCAGGGGCTTAGTAATTCATGCGAGTCACATCATGAAAACAAGCTGAGCAAGTTATCAACGCTTTTAGTCTCTTGTTTTTTGTCCTCTGTCCACTGTCTGTATGCATATGATTTATAATGTACATGAAGACATTATGCATTAGTGTGCATGCTATCTACCGTGTTTCACAGAGTGAGTGTAGCAGTGGCACCACAGGAAGAAAGAGGGGGTCTTGGGAATGACAGCAACTCAGCCACAAAGTGGGAGGCCCTGTAAAATCACAGGGTGCAGTCAGAAGCTGCTGAGGGGGACGGTGCACAGGGGTCACTAACTTTCTGAGGAGTCAGAGCCTTCAGAACAATGCGCAGGGTGCATCATGGAATGGGTTACTATAGCCGAGCAGCTGCATCCAAGCCTTACATTGCCAAGCACAATGCAAAGTATCAGATGCAGTGGTGTAAAGCAAACCACCACTGGACTCTAGAGCAGTGGAGACGTGTTCTCTCGACTGATGAATCACGCTGCTATGTCTGGCAATCCAGTGGACGAATGTAGGTTTGGCGGCTGCCAGGAGAACGGTACTGGACCCCTCCCAGAAGAGTTGAAGGTGTTATAGCTGCAAAGGGTGGGCCAACATCATATTAAACCCAACTGATTAAGAATGGGATGTAACTCAAGTTCACATGCGTGTTAAGGCAGACAAGCGAATACTTTTGGCAACATAGTGTAATTTAGCATGCCACCTTGGCAAAAGGCACAAACGTTTTAGGAGCGTATTTGTGTGACATTCACAATGTAATCAAAAGGCATTAACAACAAAATTTAATTGAATTCACATGCAAGTCTTTGAATAAAGTGGTCCAAGGCCATGGCAGGAGCCTACAAATTTGCCCACCCATCCCTCACTGCATCCTCATCTGTATGAAACCAGCCGTCTGCTGCTATCCACTCCGTCTCATGTGTTCCAGCCCCTTTAATCTCTGTCGTTCACACAATCTGCCCTTCTGTCCGACCTCCAACCTTCATTCCCATTTTATCCTTCTGACACCCCATTGTTTCCATTCATTCCTCTGATTCTCCTCAGTCTGAGCCAACCCTGTGGCAAGACTGCCACCTCTGGTCAAGCCATTATTTTCATTTTGCCATTGTCTTCCTGTGCGTCTGACGATGGAGTTCTCCCTATCCCCTGGAGTGTCTCGAAAATCACCCAACCAACAGTGTAATGAAGCTAGACTGCCATCTACTGCCCAGTGGAATTTTACCTCTGTCTCCTGGTTCTGGCCTCTTGCAGAAAAGACGGAACAACATTGCCATCTACTGCGGCTGCAGACTGAGTTTGTCAGTTAACTTCAGTTCAGCATGGCTCCTTTTTGTGTTACCTATCTTTTTTTAAGCTTTAAAGATCTTTATCTTGCTGTTCAATATAACTGCACTTGCATTATCTATTTTTAAAGTGAACCAGCTGAGGGTAGAAAGAACTAATTTGGGCATGACTGTGCAATTCTGACCCCTTTCCTCTTTGTTATTTTCTGTCAACAGCACAAAATGTGTCGCGGTCCTCATCCATTTGTGCGATGCAAAATAGGCAAGATTAGAGCAAATGCTTTGTCTGGTTTGACATGACACTGTTGGATGGGACAGAACTCATTGTCATTACACCAGGATCCATCAGTTATTGTTTATTGTGGCTTTTAGGTGCATGATGCATTATCCTGGATATAATCATAAATGTCAAATAATAACTGTCAAATTCTTGCACATCCCCGATAGCTCAAAGAATGTCTAGTTGTGATTAAGTGCTAAGGAAGTTTTGTGTCACTTATACTTTTGATACATTGTGACTATGCAGAAGTTTTTGTGTTCATCTTCCATTGCAATGATAAACCTCAGTTTTCATTTACAGTTCCACCTGAAGCTACCGTAAACCTCTAAGGTTTACCTTCAGCAAAATACACCAACACAATGACCCTGATCTACCTTCTGTATCTAATTTATTGAATTTCTTTTTCCTGTTCAGCCCACACAAGTGTAGACACTGCACCTGCACAACAATATACGTA
The DNA here is from genome assembly GCA_024447675.2 of Pterophyllum scalare. Lineage (NCBI taxonomy): Eukaryota > Metazoa > Chordata > Actinopteri > Cichliformes > Cichlidae > Pterophyllum > Pterophyllum scalare. The sequence continues at coordinate 5,600 of JAMQGT020001823.1, forward strand.
CAAGTGACTCACTTGTTTCATAGGAAAGTCACTTAAGATGGATTTCAACATGTTGCCATGGAGCAATCTATTTTACTGACATTTCCATTACGATTGGTAGCACTGTAAATTCAGACTATACCTTTTTACCTGCACTTCTGTTGCACTGTAAAGATTCAGCGTGTCATTATAATTAACCTGACATTCTTTTTCTTTCTAAAAAGCAGCATGAAGGAACAGCCAAACTGCAGGGAGAACAGAGGGAGCGCCAGATTCAAGCAATGATTGCCAGTATTATTACTACTTCAATTAGGCCAAAATTCCAGCCTTCACCCATTCTGAGTGCAACAATTTTGTGACCCCTGATTCAATTTCCTTCTAATTGGGCACATTTTGTAGCAGGTGTGGATAGCAGGAGTCCTAGTGTTGTCACTGCACTGCAATTTAGACTTTGACACACTGTATGGAAAAATATGCCACGTGGGAAAATTGCAGCAACAGTGAGGGTAGATTTTTATTAAAAGATAACAATGGCATAAAACTGGAACAATGCTGTAGCATGAAAACAAGATACAGCGCCGTGACTGAGTGAGTGATTGATTGTGTGAGGGAAAGCAGGGTTTTGTGGGCACTGCAGTGTGCATGTCAACTTGTCAGGTTAAGAGAGAGTGAGAAAGTGAGTGGTACTGGTGTACTGGTTTTGTGCTGAGGCAAATAAGTGTCGAAACTGCGTCAAACATTCAGCATAGAAATATTCATATTTCTGATTACATTAAGAGTTTGAAAGGTGCATATAAATAATCAGTGGGTGAAAATATCATACACACTTCCATATAAAGTGCACAGAAAAAGAAAAAAAAAAAAACCTGCCCAGCTTTCCTGTTCTTCCTTTTCCTCAATGGTATGGGACATATGAAAGGGAAGACTCTTTACCCATTTTCACTGTGTTCATCTACCTAAAGTTATTAGTGGGGTTTTCATATTTGTTTATGAATTGGTCTATTAATTAGGCTAAGATCAATGTTCTGGTGATTGCTTCGGTTCCTGGGAATCAGCTATTAATCAGGGGTGGTGAAACTGGTTTGCATGTCTAGGTCCTGAACAGTGACTGACTGGGGCACAGGAGGGAGACTAGAAGAGTGGTTTTAGTAGTCAGTGATAGTCTGGATGTATAGTACGTATAAGTAACATAGGTACCAGTGTTTAAGGTGTATATCAGTGGGATCCATTATTACCTTAAACCTTGCCTTTAGTTGTATTTTTTGTTTATTTATGTATTATATATTATATATATATTATATATTTAAGTATTGGGGATTGAGTGGCAAAGGAAAGAGAAGGTGGCAGCTTGCTGTGAGGCTGCATTTTGTTTAGTCACATTTTAGTTTCCTTTTGTTTGGTTGAATTGCCTGAGTTTTTGTTTTTTTTCCTTCTCTTTTATTAACATTTTTCTTAATAAAGGCCTTTTTTTTCATACATATTCTTGCCTTAAGACCTGTTTCTTCAATATCCCTTTCAAATTTTCTGGTGCCAAACAATAACAAAAAGCTGATTTTATAGGGTCTCAGCACAGCAGGGCATTCACAATTACAATTATGACACAGTTTTCTTTTTTGTAAAACATAAACATTGGACAATAGAGACAGAAGAAAGTTGGGGATGCTTTCCACAGTTATCCTCAAATGTTGCACACATCAGGTTTTAGAATTACTACTGGAAATACGCTTTGTGATTTAGGGAAGGGCACGCAGGAGGAAACACATAAAGCCAACACAACTAGTCGTGAATGTACTTCTTTAAGGTGATTTCTAGAAGAAAAATACTGCATGCTGCAGTGCATGTGTTGAGAAAGTGGTTGTCCGTGTTTAAGTCAATCCACCACTATATTAGCATTTAAATCCTTTATTTGTTCCTGTAGTAATTCTTGCTGGAACTGTCACTTGCATGGAAACATACTGCATGTATTTACTCCGTAACTATTTTGTTGTTCTGTGTTCCGCAATAAACTTGACTTAAATGAGCTTTGAAAAGCCACAGAATGCCCTGATAATTGACATTACAGGAATTTGTTTGATTCACTGCTTACAGTGAAAAATAATTCGGGTTTATCAGACATTCATCACTAGATTTATTATGGTTTCCTATGTTATTGCACTTGTACTACAGATTTGAGTTAGTACCTGGTTTCCACAACCTTTTTCTTTTCCTCCTGTGTGTGCTGTGTAGTTGTGGCTGTATTTGTGCTTTGCTGACAATGAGAGCAAAGGTGTCTTGGATCACCTCTGCAGTGATTTAGGGAATTGAATATTCAGTAAATGTCAGCAGCATTTACATTTTGATTGCTATGCAGTTAAACCCGGCACAATCGAGCACAATCATTTAATGTGCACTGTCACAGTATGTGTGCCAGGGGTTCATTCAGGGATTTATTTAGTAATATCATGATGCTAGCAAAGTGACGTTTAAGCATCAATTTGTATTATTTAGCATTACTAAGTAAGAGTATTCATATTGTACAAGACACAATATGTGTCCTTAGTCATACTGTAGCATTAAAAAAAAAACAACTAATAAATATTCCCCCTTTTGGCCACTCATGTTTTATGACTGTAACTATTAATTTATATACAACAGATCACTGGCACATATTTTCCAAATGCATTATCTGTGTTCTTTATTATGTTTTTGTTTGTTTGTTTGTTTTGTTCTCAACAATGATTCAACTTGCCATTATTGATTTAAATGTATACTCCCCCGCTGGATAATAATTTTTTTTATGAAGTAAGAGCCAAAAACATTGAGTTTATTATCAAATCTGAACCAACTCAGTGAGAACAACAAAATTATTCTGCTTGCTTGAAGTCTGAAATTACAAATGACTGAAGCACATCGAAAATCATCAAAGCGGTTGTGCAACTACTAAAAGTGACTTTTGTGGTCCAAAAACAGATATACCATATATTGTGACAAATCTGAGGTCTGAGGCTTGCGCAATGATGCAAGTTCAACACACTTAAAATTTATTTTCCTTATCCTCCTTTACTTATCATCACCAATCAGGCTAAACAGTGGATTAAGTAAATCCAGGGTTTCCCAATCTAGCTACAAGTGCAATCACATGAAAGAGGGGGTGTTTGGAAAGGTCATCAGAGAGACTGGTTTTACAATCAAAGATAGAACTATAATATTAAAAAAAAGATAAACAAAGATGTTAAGCACATGGAAACAGCAACACAGCTACTGCAGCCAATAAGGGAGAAACTGGAAGACCATTACTACAGCAATAAAGTCAAATAAAGCATTTGGAGCCAGGAAGGAAGGCCAGTAAAAATGCAGACTGTGTACATTAACAGACTTATCAGTAGTAAAACTCTATCATTAAGACACAGAAGAGTCTAACAAATTACAATAAATTCATATTTGGATGTGTGTAGACAGCTTTAGCCTCATTTTTTTCCAGCTGCAGCAGCAGTATTTACAGGTCTATGCGAAATAAAGATGACAATATAATTCAAACATAAGCTGTACGACTAACAGGAAAAATTAAGGAATAAGTTTGTTTCAAATAATTCATTTTTCTTACAGATGGTCATTGAGAGAACTGATGGGTCACCAATTAGGAACTGATTTGGCTGTGATTTCATGCTTGCTGATCTCTAGGCCTGCAGCATAAGTTACCATGGCAATGTACCCAGATAAGAAGTGAACCACCAGATTGTATCTATCTATCTATCTATCTATCTATCTAAAATTTTAATGTATTGAATGTCTTTAATATATTAAAGGGTGTTAAGCTATCAATCCTACCTGGCCCCGTGGGGAAAAAACATGAATTGCCAGACTGCCAGACATGTTGAATCAATAAATCAATTAAATAAAACCTGTCTGACAAAGCAAAGTTGGCTTAAAGATCTCAAAAAGTGGCACATAGTCTAACCTCCTCAAACCTTATGTCCTCTAGTGTTCACAAAAAAAGTTAAACTGAAAGATGCTCTTTTTTTCCTTGGTTCTCAGAAGGTTAAAAAGGTCACTGACATCAGTCTGGAAAGGGTTACAAAGTTATTTCTAAAGCTTTGGGCTGAGAGGCATTATCGACAAATGGAGAAAACTCAGAAGAGTGGTGAACCTTTCCAGGACTCACTCGAGTGCATTGATGACTCATCCAAGAGGTCACAAGAGAAATCAGAACAACATCTAAAGAACTGCCGGCCACAGTTAAGGTCAATGTTCATGATTCAGAAATAAGAAACTGACTGGGCAAAAATGGCATCCATGGGAGAGTTCCAAGGCAAAAACCACCACTGACCAAAGAGGACTCAAAGGGTAACCTTAAACAGGCCATTCATGCTGGAAAAATGCTGCAGTGGTGCTGAATTAAAACAATTCTGCAAAGAACAGTGGGCCAACATTTCTCCACAGTGATTGGAGAGAGTCATTGCCAGTTATCACACATGCTTGATTGCAGTTCTTATTGCCAAGGGTGGTGCAACCAGTTAGGTTTAGTGGGCAATTGCTTTTCGGGCCAGGTGGGTGTCATGGTCCTGGGTCTACGACCCAGCAATACTATGTGGAACCAGTAGGTATCATAC
>JAMQGT020001824.1:0-115068 GCA_024447675.2 Pterophyllum scalare
ACCCCACTCTGTATTTAATCATTAGTTATTATTAATCTCAGGCTCTCTTCCACAGGGTGTTTTTTGTCCTGTCTCTCTCTCCCCTCAGCTCCAACCCTGCCCCTCCCTGAGCCTGGATGTGCCAGAGGTTTCTTCCTGTTATAATCACCAAGTGCTTGTTCATAGGGGTCATTTTGATTGTTGGCTTTTCACTGTAATTGTTTCATGGTCTAGACTTTACAATATAAAGTGCCTTGAGGCGACTGTTGTGATTTGATGCTATATAAATAAAATATAATTAAACTGAATTGAATTACCTTGTAGTTCTACTTCCCGTCCCTGTCCCTCTCCGTGCGAATCATCACTTTATACATTGATTGTAATAAAGCACAGAGCACCACTGCTTTCTACTCTCTGTTAGCTTGGAGTTGAAGAACTGAGAAACTGTGTGGTGACAAAGAAAAACACGTCAGTAATTTCTGGTTTTCATTATAATTTCTAAGAAAGAGCTAACGTAGTCACTTGAAAAAAGGTTGGTGGTGTTCTGTGCTCTGTCTTTTGAAAACATTTCTCCCGTCTAAGCAGTGTATGGCCTCAAAAATATGGCAAAACAAACAAAGAAACCAAAAAAACTACACTGAGTAAGTGGCAAATAAAAAATACAGCTAACACCAAGTATGTATGTTGTTGACTGTATGTAGTATTTCTGATGATGACCTCATGGGTGCAAAACTTCCCATCCATCCATCCATCCACCCATCCTCTTCTGCTTATCCTAACAGCCTGGTACAAAAGTGATTTTAAGCTACCCCCCCAAAAAATAAATAAATAAATAAAATAAAATAAAATAAAATAAAATAAAATAAAATAAAATAAAATAAAATAAAATCTAGGGGCTTTAAGGCTAAAGTGGAGACTACACAAACTAATGAGCGATGGTGTCCTGGATGTGCCCATCTTTTGTTTACAGTCTATAGTATAGCGCTACTCCCTGGTTTTTATTTTACTGTTGTTCCATTTTACACTACAGCTGCCATATGTACAGCATTACAGATTTTAATAATCTCTCATCCCCTTAAGTTTAATTTTTTATCTCTGTGATTTTGAAATCATTTTTTAATATTTAAAAATGCTCAGCTGTCTTTATGATTTGATTACACTTGATATTATGCAGCATAGGTCAATATGAAAACAATCATGTTTCAGGCTTAACAGTAAAGAATACTACACTGTAAGCTATGCATGTTATTTCCTCAGTCTTCTTAAAACATGTTGAGTCAGAGAGATGTATTATGCCCAGACCCTTACAGATGACTTGCAGCTATATTTGGTATTATAATTGTAATAGTGTCTGAAAGTAATGAGATTATGCTCTGTTGGACTAATTTAATCTCATGTTAGTCATTGCATTAGTAAGCAGGTAATTAATAATGTCTAACAGATTTAGTGAAGCCTGATAGGAGGGCATTTAAACTTCTGCCTGTCTGAGTCTGACTCTGTGGCGCCATGCTGACGCCTGGTTGAAGATAAGATTGATTTAAATAGCCTCCAAATATCACTGAAAACATTACGCAGCAACTCAGCGTGACTTTGTAAAATGAAGTAAAATAATATTAGGGTATTTTTGGCTGAAAAGTGGGACTGAAGATGAATTGAAATGGAAATGATTGGAGAGGATTGATGAATCATTTATGAGCACGAGATGGGCCCAAAGCAGAGCACAAAGTTAGACTCCATGCACCCACCCTCACCCCTCTCCTGCAGCAAGGCAAGGCTGTGAAGCTAAGTGTGTGATTTCTCCATAATTGGGTCCCTCCACTGTCGTCTGGTTAACAGCCCCAGTGGGACGTCTTGCTCTGATCATCTAAAGCATCCCAAACTCATTCTCACCTCATTTCACCTTCCACATTCTCCCTGGCTTCCCTCAAGCCCCTCGTCTTTCTTTTACCACTTACTGCTTGCTTCCATTGTTCCTTCCTTTGCTTCTGACACTACATTTTGCTCGGTCGAACAAGCCTCCCGCTCGTCTAGAATCTGAGTTAACAACACATGTAGAGATGTTTCAGAATGATAAAGAATAAATTAATGAAGCTAGTTTCAAATGTTTACATGTAAACCTCTCATGTCTGAAAGTGTTTAGAGTCCTTAAGGACATGACCTAACTACAGTGCGCAGAGCCTTCTGCACTGAGCATCTTGTGTGTAAAATAATAATCTGCATGTGTGCATCAACTCTGAAATATTGGGAAGTTCTAATCTTCTCATTTGTGGGCACCACCCTATATAACCGCACTAGGTGGATGCAGCCTAAACCCACTCTTCTAATGCAAACCACTGGCCTCTGTGGATCAAGAACTCATTAGCGTTCCATATTGTCGAGTGAATTTTAGGAAGCAGCACCCCTCGGGACCAATGACTTGCTATCAGTTTTTTTTTCCTAAACTTGAATTGTCCTAGTTTAGAGCTCCAACAGCTGGATCTCACAATAAATACGGAAGAGGCGGAGTCATAAGGAACACAGATGTCACATTTCTATCATGTTTTCTATATTATTTTACTGTTTAACATTTGGTTGGCACTAATCAAAGACGCAAAGATTTCAAGCACCAAACCTAAAAAGAATGTGGATCAATGTTGCTACGGTGTGTGGAACGAACAGCATGGTTGACCAGCAGGGACCGATGGGACTTTGAGAGCTCCTGCATGATGGGAATGGCAGAAGTGTTGCAGAGATGTGTATATGAACCCTGACCTATTAAAAAGGGAGCACACACAATGAATGCAGTGCCCGTTTTCCATTAAAAAAAAAAAAAAAGTTTGTTTTTCATTTTATCAGGGCTGAATGAGCCATTATTCTATCCTGTGTTCTTTTGCAGTGGTTCTGCAGTGCCACATTCTGGAGCGTTAGCTCTACCTGACCAGTTAATGTAACGGTTCTCACACTGTGGTGCTGCCCCCTATGGTGGAGCAAAGAACCTCTGCAGGTGTGGATGGTCAGGGTAAAAACGAGGAGTAAAATTAAGTTAAATTCATGTTTTTGCTGTAGGAGAAATAAACAAGACTTTGATAATGCTGCTGTCATGACCTTTATTTCCCTATACTTCTCTGATGCGGTTTATTCTTAATTATTGATTAAAAATCACGTGGGCGTGAACTCTTTTCCACACGTGGGGGTGGGGGGAGCAAGTTTGAAAAACAACATAATTAATACACAGATGAAAATAAGAATTGATGCAAATACATTTATGATATAATTTGTGCTATATATGAACGGAGATCATCTTGAGTTGTGTGCTTCTGCTGGTCCCAAGGTGACCAAAGAAGAAGAAGTTCGTAGCTTTAGTAAGACCACTCATCTTGCTGTATTAATTATGAAAAGCTTCTTCGTTGTGCCTGTTATGCCTCTCTCGGTGGCATGTGGAGGTCTTTAACCTCTTGGTTCTCCATGATGGATGCTCGACACGTTTAAAACTGACCTTCCGCCCACATATAACCCCTGGACAAATCTGCCGGCATGGGGCAGCAGAGCGGTTTGACCTGCATATCATCAGTGTGCATCTCTTAGCACTGAATCTTTAACTTTTGCATGTGTTTACCTCAGTGAGCTGTTCCGCACCCTCCAGTCTGGCAGCAGCAGTGTGAAAACACAATGGCAGCAGTGATTGGGATTGTGATGAAGATTTAATTCACCTGAGCAGTAGCAGTGTTACCATGGCAACAGTACTGTATTCCTGTTGGACTGTGAGAAATCACTCATTATATCGCCTTTCTCGCCTCCTAAAAAGCTCAGAAAGTTCCAATTTACATTTCAGGATAAATTTGAAGGACAAAAAAAAAAAAAGTTTCCCCCTGCCACGGTCAGCTAGTTAGCTGCAATCATCACGATCCCTGGTGTAAATTAGTTCCTGATTAGATTATGATACTCTGAGAAGCAGTGGTGCTGAGGGGTGCTGAGGGGTGCTGAGGACACTGGGGACCACTGATAATCATCAGCACCTTCAGTAAAAGTATTTCCCTGCTTTCTTTACACACACAGCTTCCCATGCCTGGCTGATGAGTGGATGGGAAAAACTGGAGTGTGCAAGCAGCAGCAGAAACTTTTTAATGAGCCTGAACTAAATTTGGGGTCCTAATTTACAGTCTCACAGCCAGGTAGGAACACACAGACACACACACGCACGCACGTGCATATGCACCTAGATGTTTATCCAAGACTTCAGAGGACATTATTGACTCACAAGGTGGAATCATGAATTTCTACGACACAATCCTTAAAAAGTTTGTCCAAATCAAAGCCTCTGAAGTTGAACATCTCTCTGGAGAAGAGGATGAAGTTGCAGGGAACTAAATCTGGCAAATATGGAATCTGGCATTTGAAGATTGTGTTGGTGTGGCTAAAAAACTCCTGTGTGTGGGTGCACAATGGCAGAAACCACAGCGCAGGTCATTTTCACTGAAGGTTCCCCCTTATATGCCTCAGTAAAACTCTTTGTTGTAGTCGGATCCCGGTTGACGACTTCATGCTGCAAAACTCAGTGAATGGAGGAATTAAAAAAAACTTTTTGGTTGCAATCCCGACGACTGTTCCCATCAAAAAGGCACTGGTCTTTGAGTCTAACCAGTACGGATGCCTGCATGGGTTCTCAGGCATCCAGGTCATGGCGGTCCTGTGCATCTTCGCTGATTTGATCAAGGTCCAGTCAAATCAGCAAAGACACACAGGAAAGAAGGCCAGACACCAACAATGGAGAAACTGAATGACAAACAGAACAACACTGTCATCCCTTATGTAGCAGATTTGTCAGAAAAACAGGAGAATGTTCTCCATGCGTGACATCTTCAGACTGTGCCAATACAAACAGGCAGTCCACAAACACATGGCACAACATAGAAGAGCCACCTCAACAGGACAAGACGCAGCTGTACATCTGCACCTAAAGGATAAAGGGCACTTCTTTTGAGGATGCCAATGTTCACATTTTGGACAGAAAACAGCAGATGGTTTGAAAGGGGGAGCAAAAGTGGCCATTTTTGTCCACTGTGAGTAACCATCACTGAACAGCGGTGATGGCTTACGATACCAGCTGTCAGCCACCTACAATGCAGTCTTGAAATCTCTTCCCAGGTGCCTCAACCCTTACTCACACCTTACTTCAGGTGATTTCACATGATAGGATGGTGCAAGGTCTCAAACCCAAAACTCCTGGTGGTAATGACCCGTGCCTTTTTGCACATGATAATAGTGGGTCAGTGACCACCTCCAAAGGGGACAACCCCCACTAGGGTTTAAAAACCTGGGATTCCTCACCCTTTGGTTTTAGAAGCTTCTTGGATGAGAGGTGAAATGTCTTCCAAAAAAACGAAACAAAAAAACTTAAAGAAGCCCGGTCGCCTTTTATTTTCAAGCTCTTAAGACAACCAGCAGTGGATTCGAGACATCAAAGCTGGGACGCTGACACAGAAATCAATGTTTGCTCAGGCTTAAGGTCATTGGTGGTCTGAACAGAACTTCCATGCAGTGATTAAAAAAAATCATCAGTAATAAGCAGCTTTTGTAATGTTTTCCTGCCCATATACCGGCATATGGATGCACTCTTCAGCGCACACAGGTGCAGACCTACGATGTGCAGCCCGATGAACAATAACACCTCTTCTTAGGGCTGTAGGGACTGTTCTGAAATGTATTCAGTGATGTCTGTGTTGGTATAATTGTGACTGTGTGAAGTGCCTGTGTTGCAGCACTACACAATAAATACATTACCAGCCCTCAAACTGCTGCTGGAATATTTGCCGCAGGCACAGATAGGCCTCTCATTATTAGACACATACACAATTACAATACATACAGCGTACAAAGCCAGCACTTTGATGTGCTGGCTTTGTACGCTGTATGTATGTACAGTACATACGTCCCTAAAGTATTCATCCTATCTTTTCGTGTGTTGTTTGATTTCATACTTTTGAATCACAGTGGATGCAATTAGGATTTTTTAAAATACTGATGTAAATAAAAAATACCTTCATGTAAGCTATACCTTTAAAAAAAAATCCCCTTCTGCTTACACAGTAACACTTGAATGAGCTCATCCAGTTTTTGTTTTATGCCACATATATACAGTACTGTGCAAAAGTCTTGGAGTATAAAACTCAAGGGATGGACCATCTACACGTAACGTATCAAAGAACTCATTTTAAATTGTATTTCTAGGCATTTTGTTATTAGCAATATGTTATAAAAAACACAATTTGTTCCCTCTTTGTTTGAATCTATGAAAAGTAATGAAAATTACACATTTTGATAAGGTTGAAATATTACTTTTACAGCAACAAAATGATTACCAAAGAGCTATTAGCTGAAAACCTGGCATATCTTGGCGTGGTGTGCAATACGTCCTCAAAAACTTTGAGGAGAAGTGAAGGGAAAAACAAGAATTGATTTGCTTTTGGAGTCAGTGGCCGTTCACCTCTGCACTGGCTTCATTTTTCAGCCACAGTGGTTGCCACTTAGATGTACCTTGGACACCAAACTCTGTAATTTTGGCATCACTTCTGATTTTCCATGATGTCAAACTCAAAGCTGACATCATTGCTTTAGTCCAATCATCTTTCTGCCCACGTTCTTCAAACCAATCAGTCTCCACTTTGCATACTTTAAATCTCACTGCTTATCTGTCATTCTTCCTTGCAGACTCATTCGTGCAGCCCGCCTCCTCCCCATCTCCACCTCACCCAAATCACTCAGTGCGCCATCCAAGCCTCCATCTTTATCTTCACCACCCCCAGCGTCTAGACTCCGGTCGGGGGGTCCTGCCCTGATTCCTATCATCACTGGATATCCGTTCTGCTTTGATGGACCATCGGAATCTAACTGCCAAATAGATTAATTGAATTCTATATCAATACAAGATGCTGATGCCAAATGATAAAATCAAGGCTTCAAAACAGGAGTTCAGAAACCAGTGGGTGTCATACTGGCTATATCCATCTTTTATATAAGATCCATAAGAAAATCACACAAAGGTGCAAAGTAAAGTAATAAGAGGAAACTTAAATAAATATCCCATATCTAGCATACAGGAAAGGCTTAAGTTTTGCACTTCATTCCATCTGTTGATGAGCCAACCTGTTAGTAATAGGCACTGTACATGCTGTTAACATTTCAAGTCATTAGATGATTGTTTCTTCAGCTTTCACTGACTTCTGGTAAGCTTGGAACGAGACTATAACAGACTGTAAATCCCAGCTGAGCAGAAGACAGAGCGTTCAGTAAACACTGAAGAGCTCCATGCTGCTGATTCGGTCAGTGACAACAGTAATTCTCTATAATTAGTTCTTTATTCATATCTGGCTTTACCCAGTCATTGCATTCAAACATCCAACACTTTCCCTTTCTCTCTTCCAATATGCACATGTTGTTCAGCAGTGTTTTGGTGGCAGATAACTGAACCAGGGGACCAGATTTGCAAGCACTGCTAGTTGGTGTCAGCGTTTCATTAATGATCATCCCTCACAAATCTGATAAGCTCAACTCATAAATATTTCCTGCAATCTGTCCATTTGACTGCTCTCAAATAAACCAGCTCTGCATTCCTGCTTGTTTAACATGTGGAATTTTTATTATTAACTGTTTTTCTACAAGGCTTGTGACATTCAGCTTCCAATCACACTCCATCACTGTAGCTCTGAGGAACATTACAAACACTAATTTCTTTTATAGGTTCAATGCAACAACAGTGTTGCGGCTGTGGAAAGAGATAAGACTTTGTTTTCACATTTACACTGTCAGCACTTTTTCACTTAGGGATCATTCACAATTATCAGCATTTTCCAAAGCGTACAAACCGTACAGCAGGGAGGAGGGGGTTAACACCCAACACACGCTTTTCAAATAGTTAGAAAATGTCAGTCAGAACTATGTAAATCAAACACTGCCACCTGACTGCATCCATTCTTGTTCACTTGTACACCACTGCACGATTGCTTGGTCTGTAGCAATATGGCATCTGTGCTGGTGGATCAGTTCAAAGGCTTCTTTGAATTCTCTAAAATAGGCCATCATCGATTCACAAACAGACTGACGATATTAGGCAGGAACAAGCTGTGAGTGCAGCGCAGCAGGTATGAAAAGCAGCCAAAGCTGTCAGAGATAGATTCAACAACAAAGTAGAAGTATTGTTCCAAACAGTACAGTAAACCACAGAAAACGATGATGGATTTTATTCATTAGGTATGTACATTAATTCTACATGTTCTTGGCCTGTTTTCATCTATGCTGGCCCGTACATTTGTGTGTAATCTGGTGATTGGCGGGCAGCACTGTTGTCAACTTTTGTGTGAGAAAACTTGCTGTCATCTGTCTCAAAAGCCACTAAAGGACAGCTCAAGGTCGGGGGGGGGGGCTCGGTGCCAAAGCGAGGTCCGGGATGCCACAATGTATGGAGGGACGCAGTACGAGCGTTGTATGTACACAAAACACGACAACGTTGGAGGATTTGATGTTTCCAGCCTCACAGACGTCACCGGAAAAAGTCACTACATTTGTCACTGGTTGCTTTTTGTTGTTGATTGATTGCAGGTTCTACCACGTGACAGGAATGTTCTTTATAACTCAAAATGAATTGATATCATTCATGACAAATAATGTTTGAAATAAACTTGATTATTAAGGTCAACAAGTAATTTATGACAATATAAATAGAAGCAATACATTTTTTGGCAAATACTGGAAATCACTTTTTGCCACAAGACCGGCTATTCAGATGACAAATTGCTCCACTGTGCTTGTACACATGCAAAATGTACATTTTGTGTACATGCAGTGCAGTACACATTCACATTCAAATTAAAATTCAAATCAGTTTATTGCACCCTAAACTGATTTGTTTTAATAGATAGGAAAGAGTATATATTTGATACTAAGTTTTCCAGCATTTTTCAACACCAGGATGTTTTTAATACTTCCGATTACATTAGAATACAGAACCAGGTGAAATTAAATGTCGTGAAAAAAGATCAACATTTTCTTTGTACACTTTGGTGGTGGTGGTGGTGATGGTGGTGTTGGTGGTGGTGTTCTGAAAACTAGTACTCTTTGTACACTTTAGAAAATGTTGATAATTGTGAACGACCCCTTAGCATCAACAGAAAAAGGGCCATTCCCATTGTTCTTTCTTTTCTGGGATTTAGATAATACATAAAAATATATGAGGAAGAAACACATTTCTGGGACCCCAGTCACATTTTAAAGTGAAAGGTAATCTTTAATAGTTCATACTTTAATACCAGCATTTATTTTAGATTTAAACTTCTTTTTGTATCAGTTTTAGCTTTTAAATTTTTGAGCTCTTTTTTGTGTTTTCCATGCTCGTCTTTTTTTTTTGTGCTGTTGTATTTATTTTAATGAGCCGTTTGTTTCTTCTGCTGTGACACAGTCTTTTCCCAAAGCCTGCGATTTTAAAAATGTATTTCTTAAACAAATAAAAGCCTCAATTCTTTTCAGTTATTAAAATAAATCTAAAGTGCCATTCCCCATCTGTCTCTCTGACTTGACAATACACTGTAAAAGATGAATGTAGCATCCACTTTACACCTTACACCTGCATTCTTTCTAATAGCCAACAGGTGACCTACTTCTCACTTGATCCATGAGCTCAGAAGAGCTTTCCTGATTTGCTTAAATTTCCATTCGCTAGTTTCTAATTCTTATCAATAAAAATGATTTTCATGTTCTTTATGTTCCCATTAAAATAAAACAGACATACCAGGGTATGAGTTAGTGAATCAGGCGATTTGTATTGACAAGTCACTGTTATGGGCATAGAGATCAGCAGCTAATTTGTCAAAGTCTGGGTTAAAAAATAAAACAAACAAAAACAAAACAAATGAACAAACAAACACTACTTAAGGTATCAGAACTGCAGACCAAAGCAGTGGGTGACCTTGAAGTGGGTAAGTCAGTTTTTTTTTCTATCCATCAAATAAGGGTGTCATTTACCAAGATAATTAGATTATAGATTCTAGTTGTAAAGTTGTTAAATGAGTCAGACTGAACTGCCATTGATTGTGTTTCATCAGCATCCTTCAGTGAACTGCAGGCAGATGATGTTGTGAACCTGTAGCTTAAATGGGTTGTTGTCTTATGGGCCTGAAAACATCTGGGACTCTCCGGGTTTTCTATTAAGTGCCAGATTCTTATAACCTTATAACCCATAGAGCAACAACTGCTCTTTAGTCAATATCCAACCCAGTTTTATTAAAGCTTGTTTGATTTGTAGATCAGCAAGAATGCCAGATTTATTATTTTTACCAAAACCATCCATCTAGCCATTTTCTACCATCTATATGAGTCTGGGTTGTGGATTAGAGTCCAGATGTCTTGAAATGTCCTAAAAAAAATGAATGCTATGGATTTTGATTTTCCAGTCTCTTGGAGTGTTTTTTTTAAATAAACATAATAGCACAGTAATTAATAATGTTCTGCACTTGCAACAGAGGATTCATTCTCGTGCCACACAGTGAAATTTCTCTTGTGCTTGGTGTTATTAGCCAGTCCATGTTGGTATTTTCATCCAGCTTAGTGCTCAGGTGCACTGAAGGAAGGAGCCCATACAGGTCATATTTATGCATTCTCTTTCTGATTTTAGAGGCATGCAGCTGAAGAGTTACTTTGAGATCCTGCAATAACAGTTTGTGGTAAAAGGGAATTGTGCATTCACAACTAAACACCTCTTTACAATTAGCCTGTGCATGTTGGTGATACATCCAGAGGGTGTGAGGCTGCTGTTCGTTTACCTCTGAGTGTATTGATTTTTTTTCACAGCATAGTGAGATGATATTGGTTGCATATCCTTCTCCACATAACCCACAACAAGCCTGGTAATTTTCCACAGAGAGGCTGCTTTAGCTCAAAGCGAGCCACAGGAGTGTTGTGGAGCAGTCTGCATGCCTATTCTATTTGCTTCTTCACAATGGGAAGGCTGAGCTCCTCAGCAGATGACTTAAAGTTATCACACCAGCACAAAAAAGTAAAGAACATCCTAGCTGTGTGCCAAGACAAGGGAACTTTGTGTTTTATTATTTATTTATTTTTGCTTTTGTAGCAGCACAAGGGAGAAGGAAATGAGGAAGCAGCTTGCTCATGCTAATGCAAACAGCTATTCTGCCGGTGTTGACATACACCATTATTTTCTCATTTTCAAATATCAGGGCCAGATTTACTAACGCGTTGCACCAGCACAAACTGGGTTTTGGTGTGAAACAGTACTGTTGGTATTTACAAAGAGAACACAGTGAGAAGATGTGAACTCAGTGTTGTGACTGACTCTTGCATAAACATCTCTGGGCACAAAATATAGGGAGGAGAATATTTAAATCACTGATTCACTAATGTTTGCAACTCAAAATTTACTGCTAATTGCTAATTGATATTTAATGGTAAAAAAAAAAAATCTTATTTTTACACTTGATATGGTGGCAGTTATTGTTGGGCTGAAGAGGCATCACAGAAATTTAAAAGCACGTGCTAGAAGAGTGAGACATTTCTCCAGTTGTGACAATTTATTTAGATTGCCAGACAAAGATGGGATGAAACTGGCAGCAACAAAACCTCTTGCAACTCTTGCATTTTTGGTGTCTGGTTCTTTGCAACATATTGTGGCTTCTGTGGCAGAATTTTCAGAACCTGCACAATGAGGTTCAAATGGCTGTCGAACAGAGAGAATGGAGGGGTGACGATGTCTTAATGGCAGTGCATTCTTCATTCTGAATTGGTTTGATAGTTTGAAGGTGGTGTATGTTTTTGTACTGATCAGTGCTTTTATGATAATAAATTTTAAAAACACGTTTTTCCTTAATAAAGTTTTATTACAATCAAATAAACAGTGAAATATAAAACTGTTACAGTTTCAGGACCATAGACAGTGCATGTGGTTGTCACCATGATCTCATGAGCAGTGCTCTAACACGTGTCAATCATGCATTTCCAGTTTGTTTTATCCCTTGAACGGGAACAGGCTCCGATGTAAGCTGCCTTAAATCAGAGTCTGTCGGTTTCTGAAGCCTGTTTCCATTATAAAGGCTCCGTAGGCCTACATTTAATGCACACATACTGTATATAACCCATATTTACGTACTTTTATGATTAAAATTAACAAGCTGCACCTATCCTGTTAGTAAATTATCTGCTGCTGAATATCATCTCTTAATTTGTGGTCCTGCACTAAATTGTGTTTGGCCATGTCATATTGAAATAAACTGACTATGCCTGTGTTTAGAAAACAGGGCAGTTTTTGAAAATCACCTGCCAAACACCTATCAGCACTGTTTGGGGATTACGCTCACTTGTTATTTTGCCCTATTTAGGAAATCTGATCCCTAGAGTTCCTGATTCAACTAATATGCATGTCTTTGTACAGTGGAAGGAAACAGAAAACCTACACATGGGGGTGGCAGTGGCGCAATGGGTAGGTGCTCACCTTGCAACCGGAGGGTCACGGGTTCCAGTCCCCGTCTGAGTGTGTGCTGTCATTGTGTCCCTGGGCAAGACACTTAACCCACATTGCCTAAGTGTGAATGTGGTCGGTGGTGGTCGGAGGGACGTAGGTGCGAATTGGCAGCCAGATCTCTGTCAGACTGTGCAGCTATGGCTACATTAGTAGCTTACCACCACCAAGTATGATTGACGTGTGAATGAATGGTGCACAGAATTGTAAAGTGCTATATAAGTCTAAGGGATTATTGTTATTATTACACATGCACGGGGAGAACATGCAAACACAAAGGACCCCAGCCAACTGGTGAATTCAAACCACATACATTCACCCTTTGAGATACACAATATTGCCAAAAGTAATTTGCTCGTCTCCCTTCACACACATATGAACCTTTTTAAAAACAAACAAACAAAAACTGTCTTCTCCAGCAGCTTAAGCAAGCAAAATTATTGCATGCTCTGTTGTGCCAAACATCATTTGTGGATGTGGGGAGCCCCTCCTCCTTCTCTTGGGTTGGACACACGGTTGTCATCGGGATGTGTGGTCTCGGGTCTTCAGTGCTCATGGGGGGCTGCAGGTGGCCTGGGTTTCACAACAAACAGTCACCTCAAGGCACTTTATATTGTAAAGTAAAGGCCCTACACTAATTACAGGGAAATCCCAACAGTCAAAACGACCCCCTATGGGCAAGCATGTAGCAACAGTGGGAAGGAAAAACTCCCTTTTGACAGGAAGAAACCTCTGGCAGAACCAGGCTCAGGGAGGGGCAGTCATCTGAAGGGCTGAGGGGGGAGATGGGACAAAAAACTTGTTGTGGAAGAGAGCCAGATCTTGATAATAACTAGTGATTAAAACCAAGAAGTCGAGCCCAACTCCTGAAAAATATCCCCACACCATAACTTTACACTTGGCACAATGCAGTCACACAAGTACTGTTTTCCTGGCAACCGCCAAAAACATACTCATCCATCGTGGATGGCTACGTGTGCTTAGTCGCTCAAGAGAACACATCTCCACTGCTCTAGAGTCCAGTGGCAGTGTGTTTTACATCACTGCATCTGACGCTTTGCACTGCGCTCGGTGATGTAAGGCTTGGATGCAGCTGCTCGGCCATGGAAACCCATTCCATGAAGCTCTCTCTGCACTGTTCTTGATCTGATCTGAAGGCCACAAGAAGTTTGGAGGTCTGTGGTGCGACTCTGCAGAAAGTTGCCAACCTCTGCGCACTATGCGCCTCGGCATCCGCTGACCCCACTCTGTGATTTTACCTGGCCTACCACTTTGTGGCTGAGTTGTTTTCAACTCCACTTTGTTATTATACCGGTAAAAGCTGACTGTGGAATATTTAGGAGTGAGGAAATTTCACAACTGGACTTGTTGCACAGGTGGCATCGTTTCACAGCACCACGCTGGAATTTGCTGAGCTCCTGAGAGCGACCCATTGTTTTTCAAATGTTCATAGATGTAGTCTGCATGCCTAGGTGCTTGGTTTATACACCTGTGGCCATGGAAGTGATTGGAGCACCTCAATGATTGGGATGGGTCAGTGAATACTTTTGGCAATGTAGTATAACTATATTAACCACTATGTCACCATGCTTTTTTCAGTTATTAAAATGAATATGAATCATTTATTTGTCATTTTTTTTATTAATATACACTTTTCCTGCAGAGGATCATGTGTTTGCCTGTTAAAATGCTGTGGGGGGGGGGAGACCCATGAATTTCTGTGTCCTGGGCTTACTTCACATGAATGTGTGGGACATGAACATTAGTTCATATAACACACAAACACAGGTTTGTGAGAGACTATTATGTGCAGTTGTACGGGGTTAGTGCTAATGCTGTGAATTAGATTTGGTTCATGTATAAAAACTCACTTTGTGTTAACGGCACAGTCTCTTCCTAGAAGAGAAGCAGAGCTAACCCATGTAAAAAAAAATTCTTTTCATCTTCTGATGTCAATCAAGCTAACAAAGAGAATTCAGTGTGCTGTTAGGCGAGTCCTCAGATTGTTTCCCTTTTTTCTGTTGCTTTGGAAACATTTTCTATATCATCTACATTACACACACACACACACACACACACACACACACACACACACACACACACACACTTGCTTTGTTTTGAGACCTTTACTGTTTGTTTAGTTTTAAGTATTACATTCATCCAGTTTTTGTTGTAGCTGATATATAGCCTGCACTGCAAATTAATGACAGCCGTGGTCCACAGTGCATTTCCTGCCTTTCCCAGAAAGCCTGCAGTTTAAAACATAATCGCCTATTAGTCTGTTTCCTATATTATAATCATTCTTTGTTGCTGAGCTGCACCTTCTCCTGTCTCTGTCAAACACAGCCATGCCTGTGAATTTGAGCTAAGTTGAAAGAGAGACCTGTTCATTTGCATCATGAAGGCAAAGCCAAGGCAAATTTATTTAAATAGCACAATTTATTCAGAGCAGTTTCAAAGTGCTTTGCAGATATTTAAACTCTAAAAGGAACTGGAAGAAAGTGTCAACATATGGAAGATTAGAGACTTCATCCAGAGGACCCACTCTCAGGATCTGTGTCGCTCTGCCCGGTCAAATCTCTCTCAAGAGAGCCTCAAAGCCCCTCCTTCATGAAAAATGTAGTTTTTGAATGTTAAATAAGCTTTTGCTGCCCAAAGAACAAAGTCTTTGTTCCACATTTAAATGCCAGCATTGGTTTAAAAATATTACAGGAAATGTAAAACATGCAATTTGTCAGCCTTTTGGACTAAATTTCATTGGCTGAGATGTTCTTTAGAGTCACTAGAGGGCAATCAGGATGGCAAAGAGTGGTCAGTGCCATACATATCATAAATGAACAGGGAAAATATACATGTGTTACACACAGACTATCGTAATAAAGTTGCAACAAATATCTGAAGCACTAAAATCCATGTTTATATAAATATTCTTAAAATAAATCCATGATCTGTATATAACATCCATACTGAATATCATAGTATAGAAGAGAATATATATTTCAGTTCAATTATTAAAAAAAATAGTGCTTATATTTAGTATTTCCATGTTTACATATGCATCTTTCAAAAATGTTTATGATAATGTGCTGAACCTGCCTCTGTGGTTTTCCCGCACTTATCCCAGCCTGAGACCTTCTAGCTTCTAATTGGTTAGTTCAGTCAGAAGGAGGTCAGAACACAGGTTGTGTTTGCTGGTGTGATCAAGTGTGGCGAGGATAAAGCTGCTGTGGTCAAAGCAGCCCCTGCTAGTAACCATCAGCTGCAAAAAAACCCTCAGTTCAAACCTGCAGAGGTGCTATAAAGACAACGCAAGAACGCTGACAATGGTCCTGTAATGAGAAGGTACAGCTATCCTTCATGTTTTAATGTACAATTAGCTGGAAGTGTTGTGTGTGTTAGCGGGTTGGTGGTGTGTGCTGTTGTCTCATTTCAGGGGTTGGCAAGCTAGTGACTGGGCGGAGCAGGGGGCGGTGGCACACAGATCCTGCACACCTGCAGCGAGTTCCAGCTATCAGCCCAGTATTTAGGGCTGCACCAGAGCGTCTGTGTCCATCTACGGTACTAACCCTCCGTCACCTGCTGAATGATGAGTGTCTGTTAGGTTGTCCTCTTTCAGGTGTATCTCTCCTGTTTAAGTTTTTCGTGCTTGCTCGTGGCAGATTACGGACGCCTGTCTTGGTCGTTTTTGGATCACCTGGTCTCCCCACCTGCCTGCCCTCCCAGAGACATCAACACGCCACCCCGCTCGCTAACCCCCCCTCGAGCAGCTGCACCACGCTCTCCCCACACTGGCTCCCCACCCACAGCACCCCTGCCCGTTACGTTTCCTGAGGGCTTCTCTGTCATCTCCCGGTTATGTTTGTTCCCTGCTGTGAAAGAATAAACCCTTTTGTTTTTCATCTGTACTTTGTCTGCCTTTGGGTCCACCTTAGCTCGACACCAAGCCATAACAGGAAGACTCTGGTGATGTCACAGATGAATGTTTCTGTTGTTGAAGCAACAGTGTTTAAGCATTACAGAGAGATTATCACGGAGAGAATAAGTTCTGAAGAAATCAAAAAGCCATCAGAACAGACAGAGAACCGTAAAAGATTCATCTGGATACCTTTTGTGTTCGGTTCTTTATTACTTTTTTAACACTGTGTGGTGCTCTCAATACATTATTATCTTTAGGCTTTGTGTTGGATGAATGCAATGAAACAAAGTCCAAAATGTCTTTGATTCCAGTTGTGTATTAAATTTTGACACCCTCTCCCCACCGATTGGAAACTGGATGCTTGAACTTAATACTTTAGTATCTATTGTTAGAGACTGATAAACACAATAATTATTGTCAGTCACTTGACTGAGTTGTGGCTAGCGGCTCACACATTTGCCTTACATGTGAATGACCTCTGATTCAAGACCAGGAGGACGCACAAACCCAGCTTCAGAGAGTCACAAGCTCGTGCTCTTCTAGTCCCAGTCCCAAGCCTGGATAGAAGGGAGGACGGTGTCAGGAATGACATTCAGTGTCAAATCTGTGTGAAATCAAACTTGCAGATTCAGCTGTTGTGGTGACTGCTTGGGAAATTAGGGTGCAGTTCAAAGTTCCTCCTTCACTGACCAGCAACAACAACAAAAAAAAAAAAAATGTTAACATGCTGCTAAGTTAGTCATCTGTCACCATCCGCTGTTACAGAAGTGTGGTCTCTAACAGAGGGGAGTGGTGACTTTTACAGGAAGGCAAGCAGAGATGATGTTGGCTTTATAGCTTGCTGTAAATTTTACTTACTGCCAGCTGGATGCCAGCAAGTTACTGTAAAAAAAAAGTGTTTAGAGCAGCTTCACTGTAATTTCATTTACAGCAATTTTTTATAGTATTTACCTTTACAGTATTTTTTTAACCATATTGTTTCTGTTACGGGATTAATGCAGTTTCTTAGTTTCAACAGTAGACGTGTAGCTTTATTTACAAATTACATCATTACCTGCAAACAGTGTTGCTCCTTCCCTACTTTCCTGTCTGCTCTCTATTTGAATCCAAATGCTTTTAAACCAGAGTCTCATTTTTATTCAGCTGGTCTATACACAAATGCAGATTCCAGTTGGCGATATCGTCCCCTTGAAGCAGAGAAATTTTACAGTGAAATCACAAAGAGGATTTGGTAGGAATTAGGGCAGAACAATACAGATTAAATTTGAAAAAGAACTTAAAGTAGTCAAGACAAAGATTATTAAAGATAAGACCAGTGTCATAGACAAAATCCCAGACAACAGGGGATAAACATATGGACATCAGACACGTTTTAGTTCTCCAAAACAGTTCAAGGTTTGGTCATTTTTTCCAGTCAGTGATGAGTATTGCTCCAACTGTAAACACTGGGCCAAGCTTCCTATGGCTCAAGATGGAGTTTTGAATCACTGAAGGCTGAATGAGATTAGATGAGTTCTATTGACCAATCATATCTGAGTAAGCTTGGGGGAAAATGCAAGTAAACAGGAGGAAACACCAGGTGTGTTTAAGAAATGGGGCTTTTAGGTTGCACAGTCTTTTATTTTGACAGTTTACTGGTTGCTCTGTGTTGCCTGACTTCCTGTCCTTTGGCTTTCTTAAGAAACTGACTTTAGCATGTTAGTGACTTGTGACTCTTCCATAACAGACTGCATTGCAAGCATTGTTTTAAGTGGGTGTGATCATTTCTGGGAGTGATGTGCCGTGGGAGTCAGGGGTAAGGATCAGGGCTGTCACTGAACAGTTTTGTCCTGCAGAGCGTTATTACTTTGGTGAGTGAGAGAAGCGAAATGGGCATTTATATAAATTCAAATGGAGGAACTATTATCATAAAAGGTTTGTGAAAATGGTGATTGTTTCCTAAATGGCTTCAGTCATTAAGGCATAAAAAACACATTCTACGATGTTATTAACAGTAAATGACTTCAGATAAAATCTTGTTTCTGTTAAAGACGTTGCCATCATTGCATTCATTTTCTTTACTACCCACTGTAATTGCAGTAAAGCTTTTGTATTTTGTCTCGAGAATTAGCATGTCTCGCACACACACACACACACCTGCCAGTGACAAGCCTCACAGGACACGTCACAGCGATATCATCTCTGTCCTTTGGGGGTATGGAGGGGACATACATTAATTAATGCTGCAAACCCAGTCTGGACCTGGTTTGGTGTGTATGGGTGCATGCGTGTGGTTGCCTGAAGGGAGATGGATTAATTTTGGGGTAGTGGGGGAGGTAATGGCGGAGCACTCAGAATGACTAAAGAGGATATCATGCTTGCGATGTTGTGGCCTTTGGCACTGGCCTTAAATGGGCTGATTTTTGTGTATTTATTTATGTTTCAAATGGCTAATCTGACATCATCAGCACACAGATAATTTCACAAAGACACACAGAAGCTCTCCAACAGAAAACAGGATCGAATGAAGTGGTCAGGGCTTGAAATTTCTTATTGGCACCATGTAAACACTTGACTTTGGTCGGCTCGCTGAGAGGAACCGTGTGCTCATCACTGTAGCTCGCTAGCTACAATGAGGGAACAGCCACATTAGAAGGTTTTATGAAGACACTCAAACGATGCGCTGCAATTTCAGTGCAAAGAATGAATAGATGAATTTTTTTTCGTGATCTAATGGCAATGGCAATTTTATTGATATAGCACATTCTACTGCAGGCAAACTCAATGTGCTTAACATAGAAGTGAAAAACATAAAAAACTGTGTATGTTCACGGTGCCTTGAGGCAATGAAAGCAGTAAAATAAAATAAAAACAAAACAAAGCAAATCAGCAGCGCCTACTGAGTGTGAGCCTGGGTGAATAAAAAGGTTTTGAGCCTGTTTTTGAATGTATGCACATATGTAATTGATCTCAGGTCAGCAGGCAGCTCATTCAAAAGAACAGGACCACAATAAGTGAAAGCACTCTCAGCACACTTAGATCTAATTCTCGGAACGGTTAACAAGTCCTCGTCTAATGACCTGACAGGTCTGACTGGGTTAAACAGTGAGCAGGTCAAAGATGTACTGGGAGGCCAAACCATTGAGAGCTTTGTGAACTAACAGAAGGATTTTAAAGGTAATTCTGTTCTGGGAGCCAATGAAGTGACTTCAGCACTGCGGTAATACAGTCAAATTAGATAGAACTTAATTGTCATTATACATACAGTGACATTAAACATCATACAACGAATTATACAACATCATTCCATCATAGTATAACGAAATTTCAGCCATCTGACAACCATCCGAGAAGGACAGACAAGACTGATATAGGGAGATGGGTGTCTGCAGCCGCCGCCGCCGCCGTGGGGCGGCGCCGCTAACAGTCAATCTCCAAAAAAAGGAAAAACAGACACACCATAGGGAAGTTAGGTTTAAAAAAAAAATTCATCTGGTACTGTGCTCGTCTTGCAGCACTGTATCAGAGTCCAAAAAAATCACCTTAGCAAAAGCATGTTTGCACATTTAAAGCTGGGAAGTAATGGTAGGGTGGGGAGGGCCGGAGGGCAGAGGGGGACGAGAGGGTCAGGGCATTGTGGAGCCAGATGCCAGCTCCCAGCCAAAACAGTTCGCTGATACTGATGGATGTTTGTCAGCGGCCGTGGTACACCAGATCCAGCCCACACAAATCACAGAGAGGGCTGAGGGTAGAGCATCCATCACACAGTGTTCCAGAGAGATATGATTACCAGCTCAAGGCCGGCTAGGGAGCCGAATTCCTGATAATGCAGATGTTGTTTTGGAACAGGCTACTTGTTATTTTCCAACAGCCTTCAGTTCGCTGGGGAACCCATTTCAATATCCAATATTCCAAATTCATTAGTTACCGTCTTCACTGTGCAGAACCAAACTTCATCTCCAGATCTTATCCCTTGTCGCCTGCGAGCATGATCTCAGCTGGACTAGGCACCCAGCTTGCGGCTCAGGTCCATCAGGCTCTGAGTCTGTGTATGAACGGCTCTACACAGCCCATCGATCTGGTTCTGCTGACCCGGCAGACGCCGAACTGCTTCCCAGATCTTCTTAATTTCCCGGTAAATCAGGTATCCTCCAAGCCCAAACAGAAGAGATCCCGTTACCAAGTAGCCAAATATGTAGACGTCTTCCACGTCCTCAACCGCCAGAGCTGTGAGGCACACAGGTCTCCACGAGTTCCAGGAGTCATAGACGTATCCACCGGGGTCTGTTCCACTCGGACACGCGGGCTCCCCTTTCTCATAGTGGAGAAAATTCGATCAGTGGTGTTGAGGACCCAGTTTACCAGATCCATAATCTTGTTCTTATTGGGTCAGTGTGTAAGAGGCGCTCTTACAGCAAGCAGCAAGCAGGAGAGATGGGGAGGGCAGGAGAGCAGGAGAGAGAATGCCCACATACTTGTAAGGTTCTTGCTGCTGCCAGCCAAAACTTACTACAAGTATGTTTGATTTTTTTATTTTTTTATTTTGAGTGCTTATGGCAAGATACTACAGGCATTGATCAATTTAAAGATTCTTCTTTCGTTTCATGTCTTCTTTCAGACTGATGAAAAGAAAACATTCAAAATACACATTTATGTGTCTGTTTTACTACATTCTGTCTATTGGAAATTTATGCAAATCAGTGCATATTTATTCTGATAATATCTCATTTGCATCTTTTTCTTCCTTGGGCTGCTCCCGTTAGGGGTCACCACATCCCCTCTGTATCTTCCTGTTCTCTGTCACGCCGACCCCCTTCACATCCTCTCTATAAATACCTCATTTACATAAACTAAACATTTCTGAAAACATGTAATACAAAACAAAGTAAGTAATCAAGTAGGGGAAGTTTCATGATGACATCTATTAGTTAAAATCTCATCCAAACTGTGGTTTCTCATAAAAATGCTGGCAATTTTACCATATTTTATAAGGTTTTTTTTGTTTTTTTTTAAATCTGAGCTAGAAACCTCTTCAGCCACAGCAACCTTTCATCTTATTCTCCTTTATCCTTTATTCCCATCACTATTGTAACCCCCAACAAAAAAACTGTTTAGATATTATTTAGTCTCATATTGTAAAATGTTATTTTTAAAAACATATTGCAAAGAGTTTTTTTTGTTTATTTTGTTTTTTTTAATGGAGTGGGGTAGTAGAAGCTGATTTTCAAAAGCATCTTGTCTGCTGGGGGGGGGAATCACCTCCTATGTATCACAAGACAAATCTCAGAATTGGCTCTCTAGTATTAGAAGAGTTTCTGATGCACATGTGCAGAGTTTAACTTACTCTGCCAAAGCACAATAACCAGCTAATGTACTTCATACCAAACACTGGTGTCGTTACCTTCTGTTCTAAACAGGCAGATGATCATCTAGTTGCTTTTCCTACACTTTCTAACACTAAAACTGCCACAGTCCCTCCATCCTCCTGGGCGCTCCTACCTGTGGCTCTCTCTCCTCTCCTGTGTGTTCATTGGTCTCAAGTTTGATGGGCGGAGCTAGGTCCAGGTCTCCACCCTCATCATCTGACTCACCTGGGAGTGATGGGACACACCTGTTTCTGGCCTCATCTGGTTTCCTATTTAAGCTGGCTGGTGGCGGTTAGTCTTTGCTGGATTGTTCCTGTAAACAGTTAGTGCTGCTGCTTAGCTCACCAACTTGCTTATCTAAGGCCCTCTGGTCTTTGTACCCAGGTTTCTGGAGAAGGAGTAGAGAACATTTTAGAAGGGATGTGTGGAGATGAGCTCTGGACCACGGTAACATTACGTGAGAGTGTCAGAGTGGTTTTCTTGTGAACCCGACTGGACCCAAGAGAAAGGAAAACTTTCCTTATTTTTTCTGACGATTGCAAATCCCTTGTCATCTGCACTCTGTAAAGAAACACTGTAAACTCTAACCTTGGAATTGAGCCTGTTTGAGCCCCCCCCCCCAATTCTTCAGTCAATTACAAAATTCATTTTACAAACATTAGGTGAGGCTGAACTAGCTACCCTAAACTATAGCGTTAACCTTTACAGTCAAACATGTCAACAGCCTCCACCTGTAAAACCATTCCTGGGGGGGTTGTGTCATTGTTGCCCATTTAATGCACCTGGTATTGATTTAATTAACACTGAAGCAGCTGAAACTGATTAACAACCCCCTCTGCTACTTAACTGACCAGATCAGTATCCCCGAAGTTTAACTGACTTGATGCTAAACTCTGATTTAAAAAGGGTTCCTTATTTGGGTTTTTTTTTTTAGCAGTGTAGCAGCCAGATATGTCTCTCCTGAGTATTTTTTAATTTTACATGATGTTAAACTCACTAAAATTTGGAATTACAGTATTGAACTGGTTAAACCACATGTTCCTTACTTTACTAAATGATTTTGTTCAAACACCAGTTTGCGGTCATTGAGTCAGTACTTGGTGAGGATCTGGTTTCTTCTCTGACATTCTGCAAATGAATAACCTCTCTTTAGAGCCAGATGATTTTCTAGTCCGCTTTGGCTTTTAGCTTCTGCTTCCAAGTGTTTCAGATCGGTTTCTTTGCATTGTGTTATAATTTAGTTTACTCTGGCTGGTGTTTGGAAAGCTGTTTTGCTGTGAGACTGGTCAGAGTGTGTTTGAGGGGAGGTGGTTGGGCTCATCTCTTGGGTTTTAAGGGCGCCTGGATGTAAGGAGAATGAAGAATAATACCTACCGAGCTGTACCCGAATTTCTGATATACCTGAATTTCTGATAACTGAGTGGAGCACATACTTCACTGCCATACACAATGGGAAATATGACACTGATGTTGATATGCCAATACCATAGCTCATATTGGTATCACTGGTATTACCATTTTAATTATTGGTATTTGCTTTCCTGACACCTGGGACATTTTTGAAAAACCATGATCACCCCCCCCTCCACACACACACACACACTATTTACTTCCAGGACCCAGTTCCGACAGTATTTTTCTATGTCCAGCTGTTGCTGTAGTCCTTGTTCAGTAGGAGACAACAGAATAAGGCCATCCACACAAAACAGAGATTTCACTGATATCTAGAGTGAAAGGCCAGGAGCAGAACACTGATCCAGCTGAACATTTATATGCATATTAAATTAACCTGCAACCCAGACAAACTCTTTTCTAGGTGATGGCGTCTATCTGTCTCTGTGTGCTACTGGCAAAGCAGGTGTCCCTTGCTGCTTAGGTTTAGGCACTAAAAACTACTTAGGGTTAGGAAGAGATCATGATTAGGTTTAAAATTTGTAATAATGACAAAGCCTGTAATAGCAATAAAGCCAACTTCTACTTAATCTTAAGTTACATACCCATCAAAGCTCCTTGGCTGGAAAAACCATGTCCAAAGCGCTTTGAAGGGCTTTCAGCTTTCATCAGTTTTCATAAGAGCACCTGGCACTTGCAGCTGGAAAAATGCACTTTGTTTGACACACCCCATAATAATACTAATAAATGACCACATGATATGCTTATGATAATTGCAGAGAAATACAGTTTTTATGTGTATTATTTAAGTAGGTAGGCCTCAGTAAGAACTGAAAAATAGAATTCATTTAGAAAGTTTAATTACATAAAGACTGTAATTATACTTTCGACTGGCATTTTGAAGTACAAAATGATATAATTTCAATGCATTTAATCTCATTAAAACATAAATGCAGAACTTTAATGGGTGCTTTGTGTGGGGGAGTCAGTGCAGGGTGGGAGAAGAGTTTATTAGTATGCATGCCTGTGTTTTTGTATTTAGCATGTGTGTGTATATGTGTGTATGTGCTAAATGGGCATGAATAATATGTGGGACTGTTTCTTTTTTTTTTTTTTTCTTTTTTTTTGGAACCCCTTCTTGTGTGAATCTTTAGTCCTCTGGAGGAGTGCCAAATGAGATCAACTGCAGAAAAATTCCCTTGCTTCTGGAGACACAAACACATCAATTACAGCCCACATCTCTGCCCACCCTGGCTCTCCCTCTGATCCCTGCCATCCCTCTCTTTTCCCCCTCAACTCACAGCGATCCTTTCCTCATTGCTGTCAACCTCATTCAGTCCTTTTTTTTTTTTTTTTTATCTTTTCAATAAGCAAAACCAAAGGAAACATATGCAAAACACTCAAACATGCTCTACCCGCCGTTTTCTATAAATGGAGCTTTAAATATGTAAATGAAACATGTAAATTCCATGGTGGGTAGGTTTCTTTGTAAGCTGAAATATGACCCACAGGAGTATCGGCGCACTTTCATCTTAGCATTAAACCTCTTTACACTTTGTGTTGGCAGACAGTCTCGCTCTCTCTACATATATATATATATATATATATATATATATATATATATATGTATGTATAAAATCTGCTTTAAATATACATATGTATTATTTCACATACACCGGAATAGACTTCATAAGCAGTATTTTCTCATTAGACATATTTGCATCATGTTGTCCACAGTTTGCAGTGGCATTCAGCAGAGTCACATTTCTTGACAGGCTCCATTCTTCAGAGGAGAAATAATAGCAAAGCTTGTGACTGACAGTTGATAATGTTAACATGCCCTTCATAAAACTCGCCTGATAATACCATGGCTGCTGACTGAGAAACCACACTCGTTTCCAATTACATAGGCATATATTTCTACTCATCCTGTGCTGATAAATGCCCTGAACTCATGAGTGCGTCATCTCAGGGGACGCATACAGGCTTACACAGAAGGAGGAGTTCCAGAATGTAGCAGAAGTGAGATGGGCACTTTTATTTTTATTTTTTTTAATCGCTGGACGGCCGCACACTGAGATAAATTAGCGCAGCCAGAGGAGACACAGGTGACAGCCTGATGGAAGGTGTCTGGATTAAGAAAGCAGCCTCTACAATAACAGCTTCCACATAGAGTCCAAACAAGGCCACAATTAATTATTAGCTCACTGTTACTCATTGAAGGTTTGTATGTTTATGATTTGAATAAGAATAACCGCAATAGCAGCTGGATAGTGTAGTGGCCAGGGCATGCATCCAATAAGGATTCCCAGGACAGGCCCCCCATGCTACCCAAGCCTACCTTGGAACATGAGCAAGAGCACACTCTGGCTTGGACACCGCCCGGATTAACAAGGTTAACAACGTTGCATCCTTTTATCCATTATGAACTGATACAAAGCAGCAAGCTCAGCCTTAGGGCCCGACCTAATTCACAGTTGTGAAAATCGCATCCCTTTTCTTGGGTAATACACAGCTTGGAGTGAAACAGCGGTAGAAAACTTTACGTCGAGATGGCAGAGTCACGTCGAGGCAGCAAGGAGGGAAGTTAGCCAACTATCAGAGCTGCAGAAAGGTGTGATGAGGAAAAGGCTGCCTAAGAAGTACAGTAAGCTGTCAATTCATGAGAGCTTAGAAACTGCCGAGCTAAAGTTCACAGCCTTGGCTAACTGAAGAGGTAACCTAGAGAGACAGAAGCCAGGTGAATAAGCCTGATGTTCTGCACTGAACCATCCAAGGTGTACTCTCAGTGGCAGGGGAACAATTTGAGAACTGCCTCCAGCCATCCTCACCATAAAGTGATTAAAACATTAAAACCTGAAACTTTAAGAAAAGTTAAATTCTAATATGCAGTGTAACCACTCATTTTATCACCGTTGTCTGAAATCTTGACACACGGTGAGTTTTTGTTAGTTTAGACGTGGAGAAAGTGAGTTAGATGGTTCACCAGCTGCGGTGCCTCTTGTCAAGCCAACTTGTCATTAAAAAAGAAGACTTTGTCTTTTATTGCTGTCTGTACAAAGAGAGCTTAGATTTCACGTTGCCTGACAGGCTACAAACCATGTCTAGATTCAGTGCCTTGCTGACTGGTGAAATATAAAACCCCTTTTTGTCTTTTCTGAAAGTCTCTGATGTAACCTTAAGTAATGCCTTTCACCAGGTACATGCCAGCAGAGGGAGTGATCAGTACATACATTAAAGTATTTGTAAGAGTTCCATGAATAAGTGCTGAACTGTGATCATCTGTTGACATCTATTAAAAAAGATCATCTAAAGTGGGAAGATTTACTGATTTTTGCCAGTTGCTTGACAACATTTTTGTACCAATGTTTTTAAAGTTCACATCAGCTACAGGGGTGTAAAACATGCCACCACTGGACTCTAGAGCAGTGGAGACATGCTCTCTGGAGCGACGAATTGGGCTTCTCTATCTGGCAATCTGATGGAGGAGTCTGGGTTTGGCGGTTGCCAGGGGAGCGGTACTTGTCTGACTGCATTGTGCCAAGTGTAAAGGTTGGTGGAGGGAGGGGGGTTATGCTCAGGAGTTGGGCTCGGCCCCTTACTTCCAGTGAAAGGAACTCTTAATGCTTCAGCATACCAAGAGATTCTGGACAATTTAATGCTCCCAACTCTGTGGGAACAGTTTGGGGATGGCCCCTTCCTGTTCCAACATGACTGCACACCAGTGCACAAAGCAGCTCCATAAAGACATGGATGAGCCAGTTTGGTGTGGAAGAACTTGACTGGCCTGCACAGAGTCCTGACCTCAGCCTGATAGAACACCTTTGGGATGGATTAGAGCGGAGACTGCGAGCCAGGCCTTCTCGCCAGACCCCACAAATGTGCTTCTGGAAGAACGGTCAAACATGTCCACAAACACATCCATAGTCATTTTGTAAAGCCTCCCAACTCGAAAGAGTTGAAACTGTTATAGCTGCAAAGGGTGGGCTGGCATTATTTTTAACCCTAGATTCATATGTATGTGAAGGCAGATGAGCAAATACTTTTGGCATCATAGTGTATGTGGTCAACATAGTGATTAAGTGACGTAAAAGTGCTATGGTTGTTGGTGTCATATGGGTTGGTTTGAGTATTTCAGAAACTACTGATCTACTGGGATGTTTTTTTTTTTCTACACAACCATCTCTAGGGTTTACAGAGAATGCTTCAATACTGAAAAAATATACAGTGAGTTCTGTGGGTGAAAAAATGTAATTTATTCATTAATATCAGAGGTCACAGGAGAATGGCCAGACTGCTTTCAGCTGATAGGATGACAACAGTAACTCAAATAACCTCTTGTTACAACCGCAATATACAGAAGAGGTTCCCTGAATGCACAAGCTGTCAAAACCTGAAGCAGGTGGGATACAGAGGCAGAAGACCACAGGCTAAAGTTTGCACAGTCTCACCAAAATCGCCGGCTATAAAGATGCATTTCCCAAAGCACCGAATACTGTTCATGTAGCATCACCTACTAAAAGCTCTAACTTGCCCACGGACATTGTTGTCAATGAACAAGTCACAGCCTCTAAAATGACAAATTCCTGTGCATGTTAGGTTAATTTGGGGGTTCTAATTTGGCCTGCAAGGTAGATGGAGCATTTAAGTGCAAAGAGCACTGTATCAATATGAGCAAAAAGGTACAGTAGGGCTTGAAAAAGCACTATAAAAATGCCAATACATTCAGAATCTTTCACAACCTTTTGCTAATGGTGCACCACAGAGAGAGCATTTCTCATTCTTTGCCAGCATTTGCTAGCGTTTTAGCACATCTAGAGTAAACAACTGTCTACAATTTGAACAATTTATTCATATTTGTGATCAAAACAGATTATAGTTGTGGCCAGAAGTTACATACACTCATTATCGGCATAAATGCCATAGCAATTTGGGGCTTTTAATGTTTGTTTTTTTTTAGCTGTTCTTTTTCCAGGGTGGAATGATTGTTGTAAAATGAATTTAAAAGACAAGTATTGTGTGCACAAGTTTGAAATTATTTTCTCTAATCCAAACAGGATCAAAAGTACACATAAAGGCATAAATCTTTCAATAAGTGGTGCTGAAGTTTCTACATCTGTTAATTTAATCACTAATGATCATGATCAACTAAAACTGGTGGTTTCTTCTTGCCAGCATAAAAATGACTTTTATGCTCGCTGGATTGACCAATACTAGAAGTTATGCTCAGTAGTGGGCATAACTCATCCACCCCAAATTTTCTATGTGCTGCAATAGATACCACCCAATGTTGTCATACTCCATAAATGACTACATCACAAAGTCAAGAAATTTATTTCATTGGCTTTTAAAAACCGTAAAATATGATTTTATATTTTTATTAAAAAATGAGATCCACATAAACAGTTAATGGCCTATATTGTCTGGATGTATTGTATTCAGGTTATGTACACTAATGGCATCCTCTAAAATAAACTGAATGAAAAAGAAAAAAAATTTGTGGTAATATGAATTGTATATTTTTACATGAATTTTTGTGGTTTGTAGCAAATTATTGTATTTTTACTGAGAAAGAGACGATGAATTAACAGAAATTGTTTATACCTGAGTACCAAATTTCATCCCAATAAATGAAAAATTCAGATTTTTTTTTTTTTGTAATTTTAAAAATATTTTGGTAACCTTGACCTTTGAACTTGCAAATGAAATGAAAATTAAATTATAAGCACATGTGGCCCTATGGACTATTTCTACAAAGTTTTATTAATTTTGCTTCAACAGTATTTGAGTTAGGGATTTTTTAAAACATACAACTCTGACACTGGGAAACTGACTTGTCATTTTCCTATTTGTCCAATGTTCCTATGTTTCTTGTTTTTGCATATGTCTTGCTCTTGATGTGTTATTCTTGTTGGTCTTAACTGGGACCAGAGTGCAAAATTTCATTTCACCTTGTGTGAATACATGTACTGGACTGACAATAAAAACTCTTGAATCATTGAACAATGAGTGACAGAAAACGTAGTGCAGTTTGGACACATTTTAACCTGATAGACGGGCAGAGTGTAGACTGCAAAGTTAAAATTTCATATCGAGCAGGCTCCACAAACAACCTCGGGGGGGGGGGGTATATGCCCCACCCCCACCCCAATATCAGAGACAGTTGACAGTAATTGTTATTATTACTAGTTCTTATGCGTATATACCATCTGCAAGTATTAGTAAACTATCAAAACTGCCACCCGAGCACGTCTGAGCAGGGCTGGGCCTGGTTAGTACTCAGATGGGGAACCTGGGAATACCAGCTGGCTGTAACAGGTCAACTACTAATTGAAAGGTTGGTAGTTCAATCACTGGCTTTCAGTCTGCTGACATATTTCCTTTTTTTTTTTTTTTTAACAAAACAGACAATTTCTTTTTATGGTATTTTTCTCACACCCCACATGCTGGAATATTTCTGTTTTTCACAAATATTTTATGGCACTGGATGGACATTGGCCAAATCAAATTAACAGTGCAGACCTGCAGCGCTTTATTGAAACCTTAGATGTAAATACAAACATGAATGTTTAAAAGGACAATACTGATACATAATGTTTTTATGATTTGTGGATGGTGACAGAAGAGAGGGCTTTGTGCTAGAACTTGTAGTGTCTTGAAAAAAGCCTCCTAATAACTCAAGTAAAGAAGAGATGTCTCACTGTTCGAAATTAGACCAAGGTGGTGTGCATACTGGAATCCTCTACTGGCCTAAGACCAGTGAAAAAAGTCCGGTCAGTAGATGGGTAATGAGTGCTGGCAGAGAGGTACTTTATTCCTGGCTGTTTCTGTGATGAGCGCTGGCATGTATCTCTCCACACCGAGCGGCTGACACCAGGTGGCTTCCCTGGAAACCCAGCACTGATTTCAAGGGCAAACAGCTGGAGTGTGCTCTAATTGAATTCCAGGCTAATTACGAGGGAGACAGTTCCTGCGTCAAACCCCAGGTAGGAATGTGCTCGTGCATCAGTCTGCCGATTTACTGCGAGGGAGCCTAAACGACACACATGCTGTACATGGACTGCAGTTCCATAAATAACAATTTCCAAGTAAAAACTTACACAAGTAGAGAGCTGCTACAGAGTTCTGTCCTCGTGACCCTGCTTTCATGTCATGCGTGTCGAAGAGAAATCGTGCCTAAACTTTAAACCATAAGCTCAAATCACATCTAATGTGTGCTACGTGGCACAATGACTCAAAGGCTCTTTTTAGCTGAGAAAAAAATGTATATTTAGAAATGTTTCCTGTGTATCTGGATCAACATCTGGTGATAGGAAACTTGAGATAAATTGCAGAGTATTTAACATTTTTAATATATGTAAAATTGACATAATTTTGTAGTCTAATGACCAATTAGGCCAGTTCTCACTCAGATGAGCTCAAATTTAAAGTATAATTTTGAATGTTTTTAATTTTTTCCAGGTTGAAGAATGGCGTTCACTAAACATGAAAAGCTATTTTGTGTTTGAGAATATTTTGAACACAGTCAAACGAGCTTGTGCAGCATGCTTTTTCAAGAAAATTCAATGAAACTGCACCAACTAGAGAGCAGACTTGCACACGGTACAAAAAAAAGACTGTTACACAACACATGCTGCATAATTGGCAGGACCTGGACTACTGTCATGCCACAGGCTGTGCACATATTTGTGAAGCTTTGTGAAATTGGATATAATCTACAGCCCTCTGAATTTCTTGTTTGAATGTTGATAAATAAATCTTTCACTGTTTTAAACACAAAAATTCTATCTAAGGTTTAAATTTGGGGGCATGGGGTGTAGTCATCGCCTGATTGGCCTCTACTCTTTCAATTTAAGTGAGAGAATTTGAACTTTGAACCATGTCTGTGTTTTTTTTTTTAAATGGAATGATCCAACAACTAACTGAATACTATAGTATGCTATGTGGTACATGCCAGCTAAAAACATCTATGCCTTAGTTTATTGATTTGTTACTTGGCTCTAATGAGCTGGTTGTGCTGCAGTAAGAATCCTCCACAAAGACAAACAAAAAGGTGGAGAATGGAGGGCTGCTGCTCCTTGCTCAGTATGAAGGTGATTTAATAGTGCACTGCTATTCTGTTTCCTGCTCATCTCTGTGCAGTGCTGTGAAAAAGTATTTGGCCCTTCCTGATTTTTTTATTTTATTGCATATTTGTCACAGGTTGGGTCATTACACATATTTTAATATTAGACAAAGAGTAAATGCAAAATTTAGTTTTCAAATGATTTAATTTATTATTAAAAAAATAACCAAACCCTGTGTGAAAGAGTAATTGCCCCCTAAACCTAATAACTAATACATTCAGAAGTGTGTGTCTCAGATCATTGGCCTAGTGCACAAACCAAGTGCTTCAAGGCACAAACTGATTGCCGGACATTCTGCATCATGATCTTCTGGTGGATGGCAGAATTCACGGTTCCATCAGTTACAGCAAGACTTCCAGGTCCTGAACGGTACCTTTTGCCAAATATGGCGGCGCGAGAGTTCACCAGTCACACGCGGTCCTTCCAAGAGCAGGAACGGAGCATAAGGGCATGCCCGTCGAGTTGCCGTTTTCCAGCGTTGCCGGTAGCTCAGAGCGCTATCTGGGAGTTTCCTCTTGTCTCTGCGCTTGAAGGAGTCAGCAGAAGCCTTTTCGCTGAGCTGTGTTAGCTAAACGCAACTTTCAGTCAATTAGCAATGCCAGTTACCGCTCACTTAGCCAGCGAGCGACAATTAAGTCCAGCCACTCTCGGGAAAAAATACTGCTGCTCGTGGAAACCTTTCCTCCTCCTTGTCAATATCTGTCATGGAGTACAAGTTTAACCAACAAAAATAATAAAATTTCACTTGACCAGTTAAACACAAACTCTTGTGGGTCCCTCATTACCCTTCTCCCCCTCTCCTCTCTCTGCGCACACCCACACCTCCACCAATTAGATGTCAGTCCAGCAAGCAGGTGACTAAACAGAAATGTCCGAAATAGCAATTTTAACAATCATTCACATATATGGCCTTAACCCACATTCAACCAGCTTATATTTGCACATATCACTACTCCTATTTGTTCCTAAATATTTATCGATTTTCTACAGGGTTACATGTATTTCTGTTTCAAAGGAAGAAAGCTTGACGATTTCATGTTCTGATACTATGGTCCTACTACTACAAATACTCATACTTTGGTTGCAACTAATCCAGTTTCTGTAAAACAGCTGAGCACTGCCCTCTTAGGAACCTTCAGTCTAGCCCTGATCTGACTCTGAGGAAGCCCTAATTCATTTAAGACTGGTATGAATAATACTGGAATAGTGGAATATGAAAAATGAATGTAGCAAATTGGCCAGTTCACACAGGATTTAATTTAAGCACAAGAGTGTGGCGTGAAACATGAAGGAGGATGCCACTCGGGAAAACGTACTCATTATACGCCTCTACCATTTGCACAGTGGGTTCAGTGCTGCCAATGAGTCCTCTGGCCCAAGCCCCCTACAACACCCAGTCAAGAGGTCAAACTGCTGCTGAAGCACAGCTGCGTCTGAAGATTTGGCACTGTAATGCACAGTTATGATAGCCTTTAATTAAAGCCTATAGCAAGGGTCATTCATGGCCATCCTTTGTTAACTGTATGATAAAACATTGATAGCTGACTGAACACTTCATCTTCTCTTCATCTCGAGGTTCAATCCCGCAGGAAAAACAGAGAAAAGCTGTATTAATATGAAGAGTCCTGGGACCTCATATTTTCTTTTTAGCACAAGATGCTACTTCACAATGTACCTTTGAGGATAGATCGTCTCTCATGGGCTAAAGGCAGAAAATGGTCCTGTATCCAATTAGATTTGACCTTTCTCCTGCAGGAGAGGCTGGTTCAGTCCTAGCCATGGGCTAATTACCTGATGAAGTATCAGACAGGTCTGGCAGTCACTAAACACCATTTTACTTTGAGCACGTTATTAAAGAGACGTCAGGAAACAACAGCTAATAAGTAGGAGGTGTGTGAGTTGTATCGGACTGATGATGTGGCAGGCCTACAGTTGTTTAAGCCTCACAGACATGAATCTTTGATTCATAAACTCTACAAGCGTCTGCAGAGAAAATTAGTGAAGGATCAAAGAAAAGTGAAAAGCAGTGTGGACACCAGTGCTTAAAATCAGCTTTGTGTAGTGACAGATTATTTTCGCCATTGTTCTGTCTGGGTTATTAATATGCTATACTGCCCTTTGGAAGCCACAACATCTGTTTCACATCTGTCCTACTTGAAGTAGGATCTCTCAGGTGTTCTTCCTTCAGTTTCTTCTGTATTCCTTTTCCATTTCCATTTGTTTGCGTAGAAGAGTTTCCTTTCGTCTACTGAGAATCTGAGGAGAGAGAAAACACTGACGGGAAGATTTGAAATCTCTCAAAGCAAATTTATCTGTATGCTTGAAATATTGTTCAGTCTTCATGCAAAACACCAGTGACTGAACTTATGAACAAGGACAGCGTTAAGGAATATCACAAAGCAGTTGTTCTGTACTGTTTGTGCTTAAGGACACGCAACTGTTCTGCTTTAAGGCTGACATCCCAATGAGACAATTGCTGTTGTAACTGGTCCCTGATTCACTACTTAAATGACCTGTTGTGTTATTGTGCGGGTACATGTGAAAAGAAGCAGCTGACAAATGAAGTTATCCATGAAACAGCTGCGATTTGCTTTGTTGCTGAATGAACCATCAAACCCCATTCACTCACACACACACACTCACACTCACACACACACACACACTTGTAAGATATAACAACCTTTGTGAACACCCAGCTGTTTTCACATTATGTAAACCACTTCAGTTCTTTAAAAGCTTTTAGAACAACTGTTAAAAAATATTCTTCCTCTTGCTGGAAGCTTGTTTCAGATAAAGGCCGAGCCAGCGCTTACTTTGGTCTTTTAATAATGTACAACACATTCAAGAGTATTTTAGGACAGCAGTCTGTTTTAGTGGTAGCGGAAGGTGGAAGGCCTAAATTTGATCTTCATTAGGAATCCTAACCAAGGCCATAAACCTTCAAAGACTTTGTTTTTTTGGCTGAAAACATTGTCATTCAACAGAATTCATTATTGCCAAGAAATCAAGCAGGCAATAGTTTCCTTTGTTAGTCTTCTTACTGGGTATTGGTACTATTACTGAACACATCAATGCTGAAGGCAGTTTATTGGTGCTGTTTCACTATGTCCCTTAAAAAAAAAAAAGGTTCAGCCATTCTTAACTTTGCTACTTGCTGCTAGTCTGTCATGTGGCAACAGGCAACAGGCATCAGTTTGCAGCTTCACATTGTGGGCTTCTGCAGAAAATACCTCCCAGCCAGCTGCTCCTGCTCCTGCTACAGTACCACCTCTGGTACTGTGAACACAACTTAAGGAGCGATTAATGAATGAGCAACTAATGAATCCAGCTAAACCAGAAGCTTTTGTTGTCTAACACACCTGCCTACCACTGACAAGCATTTCAGAGGAAAATGAGGAAAAATTATACATCTAATTAGCTTTTGTTCATACATTACACTTTCATTTAAATGACTTTAGAAAAATCCTCACAAAAAGCTGCTCAATTTGCTTTTAAAAAATCCACAATGTCCTCATGCAATAACTCATTAGTAGTGAATGCAATAGACTATAATTAATATGTAGCGCATAACTATATAACTATATATATATATATATATATATATATATATATATATATATATATATATATATATATATATATATAGTTATATAGTTATGAGAGCTTAGTAATAGTAATAGAACCAAGGTCGGTAGTATTGAAAAAGTTTTCTTCTTTATTAACACTCACTGTGTGAGCAAGTGAGTAAATGATTCAGGCAATTTGTTTTTGTCCTACATCCCTTTCTAATACTTCTTTAAGGACAGGGAATATGACTGTCAAAATAACTAGAATTAATGGTATATAAAAATATTTAATCATTTAGGAACAGATTACAGCTGCTTGAAATGAACAGATCCTTTGGATCTCTGTTCAGTGATGCAGCAAGAAAAACAGGATGAAGACAAGGCAGACATGATTACCTTGTTTTCCAATAAAAATGGTAATGTTGTCAGACTCTGTTATTATGTTGTACATGGGTGACAGCGGTGTTGCTTTGTGTGTTTGCAATTTAGGAACCAATTTACCTGAAATTACACCTGTCTACTACTTGGGGCTTATTGGTTTGTCTGGTCAGGACGTTCTAACAGCTGATTTAGACTTCCTCTGTGAATCTTTGTAAAGCCTGTGGTGTAAACCTATGCAAGTGGCTCATGCTACTACCAGCTTTCATGCTTACGCGTTCTGCATTATTGGTTAATGATGTTGTGGTTGTGTCCCGGTGTTTTATATGCAGTGTGGGCCACGAAACAAATAAAGTGCTGGGACTTTTTTGTTTTTTGTAGGCAAACATATTTCTCCCTCAAGTTTTTGTGCGACTCTGTGAGTCCTTATATTGGCATGTAGTTACATTTATAGGAAGATGCTCATCAAACTACAATGTAGGTTACATTGTGGGGTTTCAGAGGGATTTGTGGTTACAATGGTGTAGATTTAACACGGAAGCATAAATCCACTGTAAAGGTGGAAGAAAAAGAATTTTTGGCAGTGTTTATTATATCAGGGCACTTTAAATTGTACTGCAATATATTACACATACAAGAGACAACAGCCATTTGTTTGACGCCTTGAGTTTGGCATTTTGACTGCTGCCAGATGTTTTTCTTTTCTTTTAAAATTAACTGTGCATGACGACATTTGGACAGAGCTGGGTTGCTCTCAGCTAAATCTAGTACTGGTATGCCAGCTTGGTTAGTAAGTTGCTAGTTGAAAAACAAATACACTTAACAGAAAAACTGAACGGCTCACAAGTTTCGCATCAGGCTGTTATCATGATTTTTTAAAAAAAATTTTTTTATGAAGCTTAGGCTAAAGTTCAATAATGAAGATCTGAAATCATCCGCCTACTGTCCCAGGCTGCTTCTCTATTTTACATCACTTCCACTTTCCCACACTGTTAAACTCAATACAGACTTTTAGTCCAATCATCTTCCATTCATCCATCCATACACACATCCATCCATTTTCTTCTGTTTATCTGGGGCGCGGGGGCAGCAGCCTTAGCAGAGAAGCCCAGACCTCCCTCTCCCCAGTCACCTCCTCCAGTTCATCCGGGGGGACCCCAGGGTGTTCCCAGACCAGCCTAGAGATATAGTCTCTCCATTGACAGCTTTAGTTTCACACTCAGCTCCGTCTTTCCCACGGCAGACCGGTGCAGTGTCCACATCACTACAGACACAGCCCCAGTGCATCTGTCAGTCTCCCGCTCCCTTCTCCCGTCACTCAAGAACAAGACCCCGAGATACTTTAACTCCTTCACATGTGGCAGCAACTCGTCCCTGAGCTGGAGTGGGTACGCCACCCTTTTCCACCTGAGGACCATGGCCTCAGACTTAGAGGTGCTCTGCTCAGCTTACTTTAAATATCACTGCTCATCTGTCATTCTCCCTTTCAGGCTCATTTATGCAATCCACCACCTCCCCTTCTCCATCACCCAAGATCCTTCCAAGCTTCCATCTTGTCTCCACCACCACCACCAGCGTCTAGAGTACAGGGGTCCTGCCCTAATTGCTATCTCCCCTTCTGATTTGATGAGCTGTCGGAGTATAATCGCCCAATAGCTAATTGTATTTCTTATCAATAAATCATGTTCAGTTCCTCCTAATGAGCTCTCCTTATTGAAGTAAAGTTGGGTGTCTATAGGCATTTACTTCCATTTGGTTTTGAAACATTTTTTTTGGTACTCCTATGGATGGTAAGACACTGTAAAGATTTTAATAACTGAGGTTAGAATAATAAGTGGGCAAAAAAAAATCTCATAAAATAGTGGAGATGTCCCATTTTGATAAAAATTACACATATACCACACCATGTGGTGCAGTGCAGGCTGTAACAGGAGCTCCTCCTAGCAGTGTG
This sequence comes from Pterophyllum scalare, assembly GCA_024447675.2. Classification (NCBI taxonomy): domain Eukaryota; kingdom Metazoa; phylum Chordata; class Actinopteri; order Cichliformes; family Cichlidae; genus Pterophyllum; species Pterophyllum scalare. The sequence goes on from JAMQGT020001824.1 coordinate 37,153, forward strand.
AAACAGTCCTGCACACACAAGATGATGTGTGAGGGAAAGAGAAATATCTGTGGACACCAAAGGGCTGAGATTATAGAAGAAAGCACTTTCCACTCCAACCAAACCGCAGGGTCCAGTGTCACAGATGACAAGACTCAGCATCAATATGGATGAGGAGGAGAGCTGTTGTGGTGCTGGAGCTGCTGGAGCCGCTGGAGCGAGGCCACCCGGTCACTGCAGCAGCGGCGGCAGTGACAAACTTTCCTCTGTAGTCACCAGTGGAGCCAAATCAATCCACTCAGCTGAATACAAGGACTGTGTGTGTGTATCTGTGTGTGTGTGTGTGTGTGTGTGTGTGTATGCGTGTGACTCTCTGGCTGGTCGATAATTTGTGAAGTAGAAAGTGAGAGTTTCAAACAAAGACAGTTATTAGCCTACCTGACTGTCTGTGTAATGACTTCAGTACTGGCTGGCTAATCTTGAAAGTGAATGCAATCAATCAAAGTTACAATAAACTCACAAAATTTTCAACCTGTTCCTTCATGCATTATTACGAGGACACCATCGTACTCCTTCATGGTCCAAGCATGTTTGTTCATCAGGCAGAATGCTGTGTAAGCAGTTACAGTATTGGCATATTAATAAAAATGTGGCGATTTCTGCCAGCTGAGTACAGCAGCAAGGAGTGTGTTTGTATGTATGTGAAAACCTTTTGAAAAAAAAATCCACTTCATTACAAACTCCTCTCCAGTCTTTCGCGCTTGTGACCTTCCCTTTTCCATTTATTTCATCTGCCACTGCCTCGGAAGTGACTTTTCTCACCCTGTGCCTTTCTGGTATTCGGTTGCAGCCTATCAAGCTGAAGCTCTGGTTCTTCCTGATTCTGACCTCACAGCCACGCTGCTTTAATATTCCACTTTCCTGTGAACAAAGGTTTGAGAGCTGCATGCCAAAAGCTGAGGACAGATTCAAATCTCAGAGCATGCAAAACTCTCATGCTTGCTTTTTATTTACAGACTGAGCTACAGTAGCTGGGGGTGGGGTGGTGGTGTCAAATACAAACAAACAAACAAAAAAACCCCAGCAACAACTATGAAAACCACGAGGGGATAAATTTGTCCAGTTTTGGACAAATTTTGGAAATCATTTGCTAGCTGTGCATATGGGAATATTCCAGCTATTGCTTCTGGAACATTTCTCTTGTACAGCTGGTGTCAAGCAATGCTGTCTCACTTATTTTCAGCTGGTAAGAAAGTCACGATGATCTCCAACGCAGTCAAAAAATGAACAACCACCACCGTGAGTCCCTGAATTACGGCGGCCTTGAGAGGTCAACGAAAACACCAGCAAATGGAAAAATGGTGCAAAAACACAACTGAAGTTGAATAAAACACAACAGAAGTGGAAACAGGAAGTGTTTCCGGGGTGACTACGACGTGACAGAACAGCTGCAGACATGACAGAAACCGAAACATGCGAAGGATTGCATCGAGATATGTTTAAGAGAAAGTGGGAGATTCATTGTGTTATGAGGGAGAAAAACATGCAAACCCCTAACTGCCCCAAGGTCCAGATCTGAAGCACAGAGGAGGTCAGGGCCTTTGTAGCTGTTGCTCCAAAACTGTGGAACAAACTGCCATTTTATATTTTATGTTATTTGATTATTTTAGATGTGCAGCACTTTGGTCATCTGCTGTTGTTTTTAAATGTGCTGTAGAAACAGACTTGACTTGAAGGTAACGTGTGTTTTAATGTGTATGCTTTTGCATACTTTTAGAGTATTTTTTTATTTGCTGTTGCTTTCTTAAGTTGCAGTGCTTCAAAGCAGGTCTGACTGCTAAATCTTCTGTTTCACTCTCGCTGCTATCCTTCTGTCACACATCACCTCTGACACTTGTCTCCACCCCTCCACCCTGCCTGCACTCTCCTCTTCAGTGCAGTGTCCATTGCTTTGGATGGTTGACTCGGGTATTTAAGCTTGTTCACCTTCACTACCTCTGCTCCTTACATCTTTACTGTTACACCTGCCTCCTTCTCACTCACACAGGTGACCTGTCTTACTTCTAATCACTTCCATTCCTATTCTTTCCAGAGCATACCTACACCTCTCCAGACTCTCTTCCACCTGCTCCCTAATCTCACTACATATCACAGTGTCATCTGCAAAAATCATTGTCCATAGAGTCTCCATCTTGTCCATCACCATTACAAACAGGAAGGGGCTCACAGGCGATCCTTAATGTAAAATAAATGCGAACTGTTCACAAAAGAAACAGTTATAATTCACACCTGAACTAAAAACGTCATCATTAACTAGCACTAATCAGACTGCATGATAAATTAGCACATTTAAAGCTGATGGAAAAATAGATTAATTAGCACTGATGTTATAATCAATATCTTGTGTTGCCATGTATACAAAAGTTTTATCTGTGCATCCTACTTCTTTGAAGTGGTATTAAAGTATTATGTAAGTGCCTACAGTACTGCTGGATGCCAAGCACAGCTTATTTTCTCTTGTTCCCAAGCAAGAAAAATGTCACCTTTTAAGCTTCACAGCAGTTTCCACTTTACTGAAAAACAGTCATTATAATTACATCATAGGAATGAGTTGCCTTACCTCCAGACAGACATGTTGATATTGAATGATTCTGCAAAGGTACTGCCTTTAGAAGAAAATACAAGAAATGGGAAGCCAGTGAGAAATGGATCCTATTTTTGTGCTGTTATTAAGGTTAACATACAACCTTTTGGTGTGTGAGTCACTCCATGATTTCTACTTTCCCACATTATTACTGCCATTAAGACACACACACACACACACACACACACACACAGACACACATTTGCTCACTCTCTCATCAGCACAATTGCTACATGCCAGTGTGAGGGTGGTGTCAGTGTTGACTGATACACACATGCACACAGTCATACACGCAGGCACAAACAGTGCGTGCTTCATGCCCGTGTGAATGTGCCTCCTGCTGTTGTCTTAACAATAATGGTGATGTCAGTGGCCACATGTGTACGCCTCTTTTTCATTAGCAGGTCAGCTTGGCGCTGCAGCAGCTGATCAGAGTGTAGGGAGACACTGTTCAGAAAAATTAAAGGAACAGTTTTTAATCAGAGTTCAGCATCAAGTCAATTAAACTTCTGGGATATTGATCTGGTCAGGAGCAGAGGGGGTTGCTAATCAGTTTCAGCTGCTTTGGTGTTAATGAAATTAACAACAGGTGCACTAGAGGGGCAACAATGAGACAACTGCCAAAACAGGAATGGTTTTACAGGTGGAGGACACTGACATTTTTCCCTCCTCATCTTTTCTGACTGTTTTCACTAGTTTTGCATTACCGGTAGTGACACTAGGGTCCGTGTCACTGCTGGTAGCGTAAGGTGATGCCTGCACCCTACAGAGGTTGCACAAGTAGTCCAAGTCCTCCAGGATGGCACAGAAGGTTTGCTGTGTCTCCCAGCACAGTCTCAGATCATGGAGGAGATTCCAGGAAATGGGCAGTTACTCTAAGAGAGCTGGCCAGGGCCATCGAAGGTCCTTAATCCATCAGAAGGACCAGTATCTGCTCCTTTGTGCAAGGAGGAACAGGATGAGCACTGCCAGAGCTACAAAATGACCTCCAACAACCACTGTTGTGAATGTCTCTGCTGAAACAATCAAAAATAGACTCCACGAGGGTGGCCTGAGGTCCCAATGTCCTCTTGTTTTCCTTCCCTTCTAAGTGCTTACTCATAGGGGGTCCTTTTGACTGTTGGGTTTTCTCTGTGTTATTGTAGGGTCTTTACCCACAATACAAAGCACCTTGAGGCGACTGTTTGTTGTGATTTGGCGCTATATAAATAAAATTGAATTGAATTGAATTGAACTGAATACCTGGATGCTGGAGTATCAATAAGGATTTTGTTTTTTAATGCAGTGAGCTTCTCCTCTCAGGCTGACAGATCATCTGCATCTTGTCCTCCACCTTGTAGTGTGTTCATTTATTTCAATGTCAACTTTGATGACCAAACTTTTTTCACTTGAGCCACTTGATTTAAAAAAAAAAATAATTTTATTCATTTAAGTTGTGTAAATAAATACAGAGAAAACTGTGGAGGAGCCATTTTAAGTACTCAAAAGTAATTGGATACATCCCTAATAAATGTTTTTTTGGCCAGCATATGTTCCACATTAGTACATGAACAATCCTTCCTAACATGCGGGTATTCACAGGAAAAATAGAAAATACAGAAAAGCTGTCAGACAGAAGAGCAAAAGATTAAAAACAACAAAAAGTTAAAAAGAAACAAAAAAGTGCTTTTCACAATGAAGACAAACATGTTTTCAAGCCTTCATGACCAGAACCTTAGAGGACTTATAAAAAAAATGCTAAATCTAAATATGGTGAAACTCAAAAGCAGACAGGCCAGGCTACATTTTACAACAACATCCAAAAAGAGACCTGCATAGAGTTCTGTGAAGTTATATAGCAGCAATCAACCTCTATTAAACTGATGGAAAGGAGAAAGTGAAGAGAAAAATGGGAACAGCTAAAACTTAGGGCAGTGTTAAAAGTGCTGTTTCTCCCATGCAGCTCTTTCTATATTGATTGACTAGTTCAAGTAAGACTTGGACCTCTGCTGAAGCACATCGCCTGGAGAACAAAAAGGCACAATACTTACAGTCTGGACTACGCTGCAGTATTTCTCTGCACACATTTTTTAAGAAAGGGGAAAAAAGTTTTGATCCTATAAAAAAAAAAAAAAACTACTGTATGATTGTGCTTGTTATATAGATCCTGAGGACAATTTACATGATGTTAATTAGACAGTAATTTTAAATTATTTGTAATGAATAAGTAAAATCAATTAAGTTATAGCAGAGCATAGTGGAAATACCATAATTTACTGTAAACTACTTGGCAAATAATGAGTGAAGTTAAATAAGAACATTTACCCAATAATTTGATTGGCATTAATTGCTACAGGGCTGAGATTCAGTACTCTGTTTATATCGCACTAAATATAATGTAATAGCTGTGCGTGGTGCATCTGTGCAGCTCTGCACACACGATGAGAGACAGCGGAGAGTTTATTTTATCCAGCAATGAAGACGAAGTATTGTGGTTAATGTATTTTGTTCATACAGTGGCTGATTTAGCCTCCCTTGATTAGTGGACCTGACAGCTATCAGCTGAACAAGTCAGTCTTGTCTGGTGTTCTCTGACCTCTGGCTTCATATCATAAACAACTTTGGTATAATTTTGGATTCTGTCTGAAATTAGATTTCCTAATTAAATACATCAGTTATCTTCTTTCGATTAAGACTTTTAGCTAAAGCCTTTATTTTGATAACCTTGAGATAACCTATTGGTCATTGTACAGTTTTGTATCCCGTGCACCCCCACACTGGCAGCAGTTAGCAATTACAGGTAAACAGTTCTTCGTAGTTGCAGCTCCAAACAGCTTCCCCCGTCATAACCCAAGAATGATCAGAAGCCAAGTATGGGACACAGAAATAAAAGTTGAGCAGGTTTATTGCACTCACAAATTGATAACAGTCTTTCCACTGAGTTTCCCGTGGCTGCTGGCATCTGCACAGAAGGTAAGTCACAAAAGTCTTAACACAGAATATTTGGGCCAAGCTACCACTAAACAGTGGAACAATCTCACGTTGACTGAGGGAAGTCTTCATCCTTAAGAAGCTGGTGAGTAATTAGCCGTTGCTTTCAGGTGTGCAAGGGAGGAAGGTGGAGGACGAGGGAAGGCTCCAACAGAGTTACTACACACAAGCGGGTTGAACCAGGTGGACCAGAGGACCTCATAATCAAAATCTCAATTTATGACTGACCTCTTCTTCCTTTAGAGTGTAATTCTAATTCAGAAATGTGACTTCCTGTGAACTGTGTTGTCATTTTGTTTTCTAACTGTTTCTTTTAAGCACTTTGGTCAATGTGTGTAAAATGTGACAAATTTATGATGCTGACTGGATGTGAAATTAAAATGCACGATTGCAACAGTGCAAATATATATGACAATATTAAGACACATTTGCACGGATGCAGTTAAGTCCATGTAACTGAAGATATATGGACATGACAATATGTGAAACATGTATGCCCCCAAGTATTCGCTGGCGACAGTACTCATTCTGTCTCCAAACATGCATGTGGAGCTGTTTGTGCTGAGAGTTGTCAGTGCATTCATGTTTCTGTGACTGTTGGCAGCTGACACTGTTCTGTTTATCATTATAATTAGTTTTGTTGTCATGCCACAGCCTCCTGTTATGCTTTATGCTGATTGCTGAATAATACAGCGTACATGATACAAAGTCTCCACCTTCATCTCCACCATCTGTCTGTCTACCTCCAGTTTGTTAATGTTCTAATGCATGATGGAACTGGGCCAAACAGGAGAGTGCCTACAGAGTTTAACAATAATCACTTCTAGCTGGTTTTAAGTGGAAAAAATAAACAGAAACAAAGAAACAAAAAAAGCAGAACCTTCATAGAGGACTATTATCACTGTTTATGAATCACAATCACTGAATTATTGTAAAAGAATTTAAAGTATACCATTTATACACTTAGTTCTAGTGGAAAGGAACTCTTAATACTTCAGCATATCAAGGCATTTTGGACAATTTTATGCTCCCAACTTTGTGGGAACAGTTTGAGCATGGCCCCTTCCTGTTCCAACATGACTGCACACCAGTGCACAAAGCAGGTCCATAAAGACATGGATGATCAAGTTTGGTGTGGAAGAACTTGACTGGCCTGCACAGAGTCCTGACCTCAACCCAATAGAACACCTTTGGGATGAATCAGAGCAGAAACTGTGAGCCAGGCCTTCTCGTCCAACATCAGTGTCTGACCTCACAAATGCGCTTCTGGAAGAATGGTCAAAAATTCCCATAAACACATTCCTAAACCTCGACAGGGCCGTAGAAGGCCCTTAACCCATCAGCAGGACCGGTATCTGCTCCTTTGTGAAAGGAGGAACAGAATGAGCGCTGACACGAAATGACCTCCGGCAGGCCACTGGTGTGAATGTCTCCAACCAAACAATCAGAAACATACATCATGAGGGTGGCCTGAGGGTCTGACGTCCTCTAGTGGGCCCTGTTTTCACTGCCCAGTGGAGCCCGACTGGCCTTTGCCATAGAATACCGTTGTTGGCAGATCCACCACTGGCACCCTGTGTGTTTCACAGATGAGAGCACCGTTGTCAAACCCTGGCTTCCTCCTAGTGTACTATAATGCCTGACCTCATGTGGTGAGAGTATGCAGGCAGTTCCTGAAGGATGAAGGATTTGATACCATTGACTGGTCCCCATGCTTGTGTAATGATGTGTTAAAAAACACCAAAACACCTATTTTCAGTCATGTTTACTTTGGGTTATAATCTCCTGCCTGCGCATTTTGAGTCTGTGTTTGTGTGTGTGTGTGTGTGTGTGTGTATGTGCGCTGCGTGATGACGCAGGTACGTGCGTGTGCGCTCCGGTCACAGAGCTTTCCAACATGGCCAGAGGAGAGCCAGGTCTGGCAGAATGCACGATACACACGGCTCATGGGCTTTTGTATGCTTGTGTTACAGTGTACCATCACTAAATGAGCCTGAAATCCAGCTTTGACTCCTGCTTCATCAGTTCACGCCAGAACACAACGCAAGTTTCAGCAGGCGTAACACACACACGGGTTACACTTGCCACATCAGGGATCCTCCCAGAGCTGGTCCAGATCAGGGAGGATCATGCCCCAATGTTCTCAGGCACATGAGGGCCATAAAAACTATTTAGTACCATTTTGAGTTGCTGCAGTGAAATTTTGAGCCTGCCACATAATTTTTGCATTTTTATTTTTGGGGCGTCTTTGAAATCAGTAGTTTGATCATTTTCATTTCCATCAAACGATGTTGCATCCTTTCATTCCTAACACATTACCCAGTCCATATCAATATAAATATCCAGCGTGATTTTTTTTTCCCATTGAGGTCTGATGTGCTTTCAAAGTGTTTTTTTTTTCTTGGGCAGTGTTCTTCTTTTACAAATTTAGCTTAAGCGACACAGAACAATGGATCAACAGCAGAATTGGACAGTTTCTCATATCAGCTCAAGTTGATCCATTTAAGACACATGTATCTCCTCCACATCTCTCCCAAGGGCAATATTTCCATTGTTTCACATTTCCAGCTGGTATATTATATCTGTTTATCTCCATCACAACTGTAATTAATCACAGTGATTAGATAGAAGCAGCTCCATGTCTACGAAGTGAAGATTAAAGGATGAAACCTGCATTATGAAATTTTTAACTTTATCTCTGCTGTGAGGGGTTTTTGTGTGTGGTTTTGAGCTGATAAGGAGCATCACTGCATTCAAGTTTGTGTATGTAAACATAATAAAGGATGCCACTAGTTACTTTTAAGCCAGTCCTGGTGCTAAATTGTCAAACAGCATCGAGAATGAGCTGAAACAAAGGTTTTCTGCTTCGACGTCTGTGTGAGCCTCTCTCAAGCCTTCCTTCTGTTTTATTAGTCTCTGTCCTCACCTTTGTTCTCCCCTCACTTTTAATTCAATCTAAATGAGCTTCACTAAAATTTAAAAAAAAAAAGCATTAAAGTACACTCCCAGCCTGTCCTCTTCCTCTTCAGTCTACTTTCCTGATTTCCAACTGCTTTCTCTCACCCCCTACCTCCTCCATTTCTTATTCCCTTGGATCTCTTTCATCAGATCTCTCCTGCATCCACCCACCAAGTCTCTCTAACACTCGTACTCCGAGTCTTTCCTTACTGTCTAGTCCAGTCTGTCCTCACTCCTCCTGTCTCTACTCTGTCAATCACACCCCTCTTCAAACAACAGCTTAATCAACAGATTAATTACTTCCAACAGTTTCTGTCTCTCTCACCCCACCCCACCAATCCCTGCATGTTTTTCTTTCAGCTTCTCTGCCTGACAAAGCAATAAATGAAATTAGCAGGAGATAAAATGCCAAATATTATCTGCATGTTTTCCATTTCATCTTCTTTCACTTCCATCACTTCTTCCTCTCCCTCTGTCTCACACTTCCACCCACCATCCCCTCTTGTTTTTTTTCTTGTTTTTTTTTTTTTTTTGCTTGCCATTAGTTTCTGCAGCAGCAGCTCTAATCTCTCTGAGCACGCGTCCTCATTCCTCTTTCCCATTACTGGTCAATGCCAGATTAATATATAAGAAATCCTTTTCCAGTTTTTCTTCCTTTTCCTACTTTGCGTTGCTCCTTCCCTCAGACCTACAGTATGTGTCCAACTGCAGACTAATTGCTGATGAATTTACATTCATGCCACCATTACACTGAAGCATCAAAATGCAGATGTGAGTCAGGGAAACAAAAGGGCGAGCGGGCAGTAATGAACAGACCTGGACTGCAGGTGTGTGTGCACATTGGCAGGAATAGCTACAGTCTCTGTTATTTGTCTGAAAAACATCACTCTCCATGACTTTGCTCTTACTATTTTTTATTTGTCTGGCCACTGCTGGCTCTCCTCAATTTTCTTTTACTCTTTTCAATTCCAAAAGCCGCTCGGCTCGCCTCTGCTCTTTTCTTCTTTTACACTCTGCAGAAAACAGGCATCAATAAACCAGAGGCAAAACTAACTGTGATACTGTACAGAGCAAATTTTCAATAAAAACAACAAATGTACACTTCCCGGTGACTCCATTAAGTACATGCATGCAATGCAATCAGATACAACAGTTCTGCTCCATTCCCTGCCTTTGTGAAGCTTACAGTTTGTAGGGTTTGGATGAGAGGTTTTACCAAGGTCGTAGTGAGCGGTGGTGGTGTGGTGCTGGACATGTATTAATCCTCCCCTGACATTTCAGTAAAAGCAAACATTACTGTTGTAAATACTGAGTTAATGGCTGAGCTTGTATTTTGGATTGCATTACATTTTACCTGTTATAAATTATAAGGTGCATATTATAAAGTGGCTGCTGAGTGTGCAGGAGTCAAAGATGTAACAACCTCTGATTCCCTGCCTTCTTCTCTACAGAGGTAGGAAGATGCTTGGGTGATCTGAGCGCTGCGATTCCATCAGTTTTCAACCGTTAAAACATCAGTTGCTGCATAATCGACAAGTTCAGGATGGGAAAGATGAACAGTGCAAAGAAATAATAAAGCAGAGCTACGTTTGTCCAAACTGAAACAGATCAAAGAATGGCTCTGAAGAACGGCTGTCTCCAAAGTGCTTGATGATGTAATGTGAGCCATTTTTCTTATCATGGAGAATGAAGTTATAACAGTGGCTCTGAATGGAGCGATGCAACACAGCAAAATCAGAGTACAGGTGACTGGGTTTAGTAGTGAATAAATGAATGCCTTTATTATAATAAGGTGTTTGCACTATGTGCCAGCTTAAATGTACCTTTGCAATTAATTCTCTAAGTCTCTGGATGTCTGCTGGTGAGATGAAGCACCATTGTTCCAAAAGATATTCCCTCATTTGATGTTTAAGTGATTTTAATGGTGAGCACTATCTATAGGTGATCAGCTGGTGTCTCCAAAGGCATGATTTCATATCATGAAAGCAAAAATCCCACCCACAGCATGAGGGAGCCACCGGGATCCCATTGCTAGAGGTGTCAGCGGTTCAGATTTTTTATTTAATTTGACTTTTTGTGTTGTGTGTGTGTGTGTATAAAAGTGCAGGACAGTTTTATGGTTGGCAACAAGAACACAGAACTCAGTTCATGTCCTTGCTTCACCTCTATAACATAGTGTCTTTAACACACAACGCAAGAGCAATTTAATCTTCTGCAACTCCACAGGAACTCATGTTCACTGCCTCTGAACTGTAATCACAGTTTGGTGGCAATACTGAGACAACCAGTGGAAAAAAAAAAAACGTAAATACTGAGATTGGTCTGTGGAGGTGGCTTGTGTGCTCTCAAAAACATTAATAATGCCAGTGGAGATCCCATAAAGATATATTTAAGTTTATCTTGCACAAAATATGCAGCATGATACAGAAAAATATGCAGAGAATGTGTAAAAACAACTGACAGGAAGGTCTTTTTAGCTGAGTCAGAGAGATGACAAACCGAGACACGGCATCATGTTCATGGAAAGAAATCCTGCTCATTGCAACGGTGCCCCCAACGATACAACCAGACAGAGAGCATGGCAAAATCTCTCAGTGACACATTTGTGCTGGGAAGTCATTCGTGAACTCAGTAGTCTGAGGCTCAGTAATCTGCTGCTTACTTTGGCGGTGTGATTTTAAATTTAAATATTGTGGTAATATGACAGTCACCAAGTCAATCCTGGGCCTCGCTGCAAATGAATTCCTGTGCTGGAGGTCTCCACACAAAGAGACTGCCAGAACACCTTGATGCAGAAGCATAAATCCATCTTAAGCTCTTGAGGCATTTCCTGGCAGCTGCTCCACTGGTGGTATTTGGAATCAGTGAGGCTGGCGTTATTTCCTCCCTCCTTTATGTGCATCAACACCCATCAATATATTAGTGAACACTCACTCCAGAGGTAAATGTCACACATCTTACATAATGCCCGAAGCTTTGAATCTCATTAACAATGCCCCAGTAACTATGGCGATGAGCATCATTGGAGACCCCCGATGTAACTTATGCTAAAAAGGCCAAGAGGTTGCCATGACAACTGGAACAAAAACAAGGGTGAGAAAGTTGGAGCTGGTTTATTGAAACCTGAATACATTCACATACACAAACACACACACACACACACACACACACACACACAAAGGTCTTTGGGCACAACCGGACTACCAGACACTAATATATCAATAATGTAAGGAAAAAACAAGGAGCCGTTAACATGTTAATCTTCTCCTTCCAGTTCCTTTTTATCATCATCACTCTGTGCTCCAGCCTCATCCCCCAGCATGTGAACACCCTCGCTCTCACACACACAGGAGGTCTGTAATGACAGCCTGGCTGGAGCATGTTGGAGTAAATTCACATAAATGTTAAACAGCACTAATATTAGCACCAATATATCATATAAATGCTGTATTATATGAATATTAGATGATTTATTCTGTTGTGAAAGAACCTGATACTCAGTAAATGGACATTTTCAGAGTCTCTAGATCTTTATCAGTCAGCCTGTAACAAAAATATTATGGCTCATGATGTTTTTTACTGCACTTGAATGCAGAGCCACCATAGAATGAACATAGCCGCTGTGAAGTCACTCATCAGTTTGAGGGCATATACTTTGAAGCCTTGACTTTAACATCTTGGCTGTTGCAATCTTGTTTATCTGTTTGTTTTTTTGTTTTTTGTTTTGTTTTCTTTTTTTTGGGGGGGGGGGTAATCTGACGTGACATACTTGATATGATATGGTGTACTAAATTACACCAAATGGACAAAACTACTGGCCCGCCTACACATTACACCTACAGGAACTGGTTGTCTATGAAAACCAATGCCCTGAAGCTCCCAGCACTCCGTTTTTGTGCTGATGTTAATGCCAAAGGAGGTTTGGAAGTCTGCAGTTACTGAGTCAGCAGCGTGTTGGTGACTTACATACTCAGCGGTCCCGCTCTGTAACCTTACGTGGTCTGATACTTTGTGTCTGAGCTGCTGTGGTATACTATCACAGTACCAAGCTGGAATTCAGTAAGCGTTTTAGAATGACCCATTCTTTTACAAATGTTTGGAATTTTGCTCCAAGGAGCACATAATCCAGACAGAATAAAAAATTTCTCCTGTGAAAATACATTATATTTTGGATATGTAAACTAATTATGGTGGGATGAATGAATTTAGAAAATGGATGGGTGGATGTAAATTACTCTAATGGGTTCATAGATAATAGAGATCATTTAAAGTAAAATATAATTTAAAGTAAAATATAATTACAATGTTGTATGTTATCAAATATTCAGCAACATTCTCTTTCCCATTTTTAAAAGCATTTATTTAACTGAATGGATACTTCCATGCACGATCGATGAATAATGCCAGTAACTTATCATTAGTCATTATTACAGTCATTATTATAGTCACTATTAGCCACTTCTGGGTGATAGAAGAGAGAGGACATGAGGAAGCATAAGGTAGCATAATAAAAAATATCCCTCCTGTTTTGATTGTCCATTTATTTGCTTATGACAAGAGTTTCCTCTTTGTGTTCCTTTTATAATGTTCTTCACTTTATTTTTTATTTACTTTCACTGGACTTTAATGTACCTGCTTCCTGTGTTTTTTGGGTTTTTTTTGTATCCCGGACTACAGTAAGTTCACCTCCCTTGACCTGAATTTGGATGGATGGATGGATGGATGGATGGATGGATGGATGGATGGATGGATGGATGGAATATGTACCTTCCCCAGCAGTATACTGTGACCTGCTGCAAATAAATAGTAATTATAGATGAATAATGTTTGAAAAATATAACTTTTCTAAACAGATGGAGGAGTGGAGGGTAGTACATGTGTCTTGTCTATGAGCTGACTTGTGATGTCCCAGAGAACTCACAATATTTTTATCTGTTCCCTGTGAAACCTCCTCTTTCTTTTTGCACTTCAAGACGCACATTGTTTTGAAATTAATTAGGAACAGAGAAATTTTACCTTTATTTGTTTCCCTGTACTCTTAAAAACAACTCCAGATTAGAAAAACAACAATAATAATTCTTTTAAAAGAGCATTTTAAAGGGAGGAGGTAATGTCCTGCGGGAGAGTAAACAACAGTCTATATATATTAAACAAAAGATTATCTTTAGCATAGAGAATCTCAGTGGACATAGAGGATAAAAATATTTCAAATATTTCAATATTAAGCACACCAAATGCTATTTCATGTGAACCAATACAATTCATTCCCTCAGTCAATGCATATTTTTTTGCTCAATGGCAGCAGATATCTTGCAGATTAAGTTCGATTCAGCATGCAAAGAGAAGCTTGGTTGGAGGTGGGTTGCAAAGCAGCTTGCAGAGGTACATCAACTGTGGGCAGGATAAACCTGAGAGTTGTCAGTTGTACATGTGGGAGTGTATATATGCTGAATCAGTGAAGTACAGGGAATTTTACAGAAAGGCAAACAGAGACAATGGCACACAGATCGTAACTGATCTCAGAGCAGTCACAGTAGAGTCAGGGGCAGCTTGTCTAGTCTGCTGGTCTCCTGCCAGTGTCCTGTCAAAGACCACAGGTTTATCCACAATGTACACGTGCAAACAAGCAAAGGGGGGGCGGCGTCACTGGGCACTCACAGGGCAAGCACTGCTTGCCTTGCTTTCCCTCATGGAATGCCCTACACTGAGACATCAGCTGATCTGCATGGATTGTGACAGCATTTGACAACACTATTTAACAATGACAAACTAACAATATGGTACTTTTATACACTTCTTTTAAAAAAATATAGAAGCATTGCTAAAAGTAGCAATAAAGAAATGGCATTTTGTGCACTCAGTTCAACAAAAGAAGAGCTTATTTCCCCTCATTCACTTACTGCTTTAAATCTTGTTTTAGTTTTTACTCCAAGGGAAACCAAAAACTGTGGTAGGTATTTTTCTGCCTGGGATTGATTATGGTGATATATTGTATATGCATGCCATCTTTATTCAGTGTGCCAAGCATCTCTACTTTTTATTACAACAACAAGGACTCACCACTGCACATTATCATCTGATGGGTATATTTTGTAATCTATAAATCAATACAGAATAAACTTGCAGTGTTCTTCAGTAACCTTCTCTGTATCCAACAGTTACCAACAACACTTGTCCAGACAGTTGCTTTTTAATGTGCCCAGGGTTTTGATAGATTTTCTTATTATGCACCTTGGACATAAAATATTTTGCAGAAAGAGCAAACCTTTAATACACTTTTATGTATTGGTGAATTTAAAAAAGTGATTTTTGACAGTTTTGTTTATTTGTTTAGGTATATGTTTATTGCATATCATGTTGTAGATCTTGCATTTTAAGTTGAGTTTGTTGCATTTTTAATATGTTTTGAGTTTGTGTTGCTACTGCCTTGGCCAGGTCTCTATGGGACTTCCTAGTTAAATAAAGGTAAACTAGTAAATACTGGCAGTGAGCTACAGGTCCATTAAAAAAAAATCTTTACACCCAAGCAAGCATCTAACATGACACTGAGGTCAGAAAAATTTAGGAACAGATTCCACAGAATTCAAATTGTAACAATTTTTACATCATAATGAACTCAATGTGCTAGCAAGTGTTCTTATTGTTGTTTTCTTCCGCTTGGCCTTAGTACAATGAGACAATGAGACAGAGAGAGAGAAGGAGATCATTTGGTTTCATCTCACTGTACAATCAATGAAACACAGGATCCGTTCCCACAGTGCTGACGACACAAACACAATCCTCCGCCCACACAAACAGACACACACATCCAACTCCACTGATCAAAGAGGATGCTGTCTTATACCTACAGCAGCAATCAGACAAAGAGGTGAGGCAGAATTTCTCACTGTGAATGTTGGCAACAAAAACACACTTAGCTGAAGACTGACATCAAAGTAGGTAGGAATAAAAATCTGGGGAAACACCCCGAGTGTTGATATTAACACTGAGAACAAGATCTTCACTGCTTTAGATACACTGCTGTCACAAAATCCCGGCACACGAGCCCGGATCTGGCAGCTCCCGGCCGGTTTCTGTTGAACACATTTGTTAAAACAAGTTTGGTCTCGTTTCTTGCTTGCGTGCATTTTCTGTCATTTCAAAATCTGATCTATGCAGAACACAAGAGAAAATAAGAGATAATGAGAAAGAAACAACGCCGACTAAAGGGCTTGTTAGTTTGTCAGGAATAGCAGAGCTGAAAATATCCCCCCAAAAATCAGTCTTTTTCTTCTATTCTGCTGTTTGTCTCAGGCCAAAGGAAGCGGCAAAACGGCCCATAATTCCTTCTGTGCGTCGAGGGAGGAAATGTTTAGCCGGGGTTACAGCTGCTCTGAGGAGATTTTTCAAGAGATTTTAAGCCACAGTTTCACTTCCCCTTTTCACAAGAACCACTTTAATGTTTTGTCAGGCATATCTAAATAATGAATGCTTCTTTTGTGTTCTTATTTTGTTTCTCTGTTTTATTTTTTCTATTTGGCAAATTTAATTAAACATGGATACACACATACACGCATAAAACTTACAGAAAACTGCCAGAAAAACGTGAATGCAAAACTCAAACTTCAAAGATTCTTTTACAAGCCTGCGCAAAAAAAAAAATTAAATCTATGCACTAATTAGTAAGAGTATGGACAGACACACACACACACACACACAGACTTGGAGACTTATGGATGCTCTTAGCAGAAAGATACAGAAATTGAGCATCTACCAATACAGATGCAGGTGATGTGTGTGAATTTCTAAAACAATTTCACATACATACACACACTCCCCCCAAACTAAGCTCATAATCACCTGATCAATCAGAGGCAAAACAAACTTGCCAGCGTCACACAGTTAAAGCACTGCTGTTTCAGTGTCTGCACAGAGGACAAAGATGCTTCTGCTTTGCCACATGTGAGCAAAGATATATTGGCTTCAAATCTGAAACCACAACATCTTTAAGTTCCAGTGGTGAAAATACAAAACGGTGACTTCAAAGCAAATATGACCCACGTTTGATTAAATGCCAGCTTCACTTTAAGTTTCTCTGTTAAGGCTGCTGAAGTTTTCCTATGGCGGCTCTTGGTAATATTCACATGCACTGGCTGCTATTGCCTTCAGAAAAGTTACCAGTGCCTTAATTTTTCGTGGCATAAATTCAACAAAGCGCTGGAAAGAGTCCCTAGAGATTTTGGTCTATGTTGCTATTGTACATCACACACTTCCTGGAGATTTGTCGGTGAATCCCTGATGTGAAGCTCCACTCCAGTGGAGAAAAATCTATGATCCACTTTTGGTGAACCTGTCGGTTTCCTGTTCTTTGCTGAGGATTCGGTGTGCTCGTCTGCTGCTGTAGTCCATCTGTTGCAAGGTTTGAAGTTTTGTGCATTCAGAGATGCTCTTCTGTATACCTTGAGTGGTTATTTAAGTTACTGTTGCTTTCCTATCAAAGCAGTCCGGTCATTCTCCTTCGACATCAACAAGGCATTTTCGCCCAGAGCACTGCTGCTGACTGGATATGTGCTCTTTTTCAGCCCATTCTCTGGAAACCCTGGAAGTGTTTGAGTGGGGAAATCCCAGTAGATCAGAAGTTTCTGAACTCAGACCAGCCCATGGCACCACCAACCATGCAACATTCAAAGTCACTTAAACAGCATTGCTAAAAGCAGCAATAAAAGAAATTGTGTTTTGTGTGCTCGCTGCTTTAGTTTTTACTCCGAGGGAAAACAAAAACTGTGAGAGATATTTTTCTGCCTGTGATTGATTAAGGAGCTATATTGTATGTGCATGCCATCTTTATTCAATGTGCCGTGAATTTCTACATTTTAATACAAACTCTTTGACTCAAAACTGCATTCTTTAGCATTTAGTGAGGTGGTCAGTGGTGGCTGGGCTATTAACATGACAGCTGGTAAGGGGAGAAGTATAGGTTACTGAGAAATATATATAATACACATGAATCTGGTTGCTTATGTCTCGGTAGGCCTCTGAGGATGCTGGTAAATATTTTGGAGATTCTGGCATAGTCAGAAGACATCCAGGCCAAGACTGGTCATTGTTTATGAATGCAAATACATTTTAAAAATGGACTACTGGCAAATGTCTTGCATCTTTTGCTCTCTCCACAGACTGTTTAACTGTATCCAGGCAAAACTGGTTTAAATATGACTGGTCAACAGGACTTGTACAACAAACAGACAATAAATTTAAATCAGAAAACTTTACAGCACCAAAAGCTATATCCCTTTCCTACAGACTGATAGGCAGCTACCTGTTTATAGGGGACACACACACACAAACATACATACATTTTTGCATACTGCAATCAAAGTTTAGTGCTGGTGGAGACTAAAACAGACCTAGAAAAGTGAGTGGCCATCAGCTTTTACAGTCACTGTTGGTGAGACACTCGACTCCTGAACAGCTGCTGATGCTCTCTTTGACTGGTGGATGTCGAAATAAGTAGTGTTTCCTGTGTAATTTCACCATAATCATTTAAAAAGTGAAAACATGGCAGTGCAGTGATTAAAGCTCATTTTGACTGCTGCCAGTGTAGCCCAAAAATTACAGATGTGATACAAGCTGGTGTCTTAAAATCCCAGATTTGTCTCACTGCCCTGGAAAAGGTTCTTGTCTGCCTTTAAAATCACATGTTCATTAATATTTTCAGCAGAGAAGCTACCAGTGAACGATGTATCTAATCACTGCTCATGCTGCAGCAATGCAGTCCAGATTGAGATCATCAGTTTTGCTTTAAACTAATCAATAACGCCATCGATCAACACTGTGTCAGTGTTTGTCGGTGAAGGCAAGCAAGGGAAACAAGGCAGAGAGGGCCAAAGGAGATAAGAGATGATAAAAACAAAATTTCAGCTGAAAAACTGTGTGTGTGTGTGTGTGTGTGCGCACTGTGGCTTTCAGCAGTGTTTTTATAACTGAACCTTAGACCTTTGTGCCTACTGTGTCATAAAAAAAAAAAAATGCAACACACACGCATGCACACACACACACACACACACACACACACACAAAAGTGCAGGATGATAAACAATATCTAAATTTATTTTCCCAGATTTAAATGGTTTAAGGACACCAAAGCTAACATAATGTGCACCAATCTGCCCACTAAACACACACACACACACACACACACACACACACACACACAATTCAGTAACACTAATCTTCTTACCAATCACACGGTTTGACTGTTGAAACAGAACAAAGTTCACATTGTAAACAGTGCCGCTGTTTCTTCCAATGAAAGTGAGCCGGGCTCAGAGAAAGACGGGAGGCAAACACACTTAAAAGAAGAAACACAGAAATGGACTTGATGTGATTTTTTTTTTTTCTCCTAAATTTCAACAATCCTCTGAGGGGACACATCACCCAGGTTATGTGTCTGCCATTGCGAAGTTTTTTCACCTCAATTTCAACATTGATGACTGACGAATCACAAAGTCATTAATAATATTCTGAGACCATCTGCAAGTCATTTCCACCGAAAGTCATTCAAATCTGCATTTGAGGGGGCCCAAGAACTGTAAGTAGCATGTTTAATATGTTTCCATAGAAAAATATTAAAGTGTTTGACTGATAAGTGTGTTTTTATATTAGTAGTGAGTGTGATTCATGTCCACACTTTCATGTGGAAAAAAATTAATACATGGTTTCACCGCAAAAATGTGAAATGGTCATAAATATGCAGTCTGTTTGTCCTGTTTTTGTTTTTTATTTCTATCAACAAGGTTATGAAACATTGAAAAAGTACTCTAAGTTGAAGTACATTTCATGCGTGCGTTTTCAACAATCCTCTGAGGGGGACACGTCACCCAGGTAACCGAGAAAGCAGAGTTAAAAAAAACAAACGCTGAAACGGCTGTCAAGTTTTTTCCTACTGCGATGTTCTTGGGAACGCTCCATTTATGTACATGGACACAAAGGAATTCATAAAAGTGCGTGTTTTTGTAAATGGAAAAAAAAAATTTGTGTCAAGGAACACGAAGAACAGATTACATTTTTGGAACAACTTGAAAGAGTTGAAAACTACGGTTCACGTCCCTGGAAGGTTTAATTCAGTTTCAGCTGAACCTGCAGGAAATGATTATCTAAAACAAATATAATTTTAAACATCAAAACCAGTGTTGAAACACAGCAAATATAAAGTAAAACACTGGAAATGTCATGAGTCTTAATGGTTATCCATAACTCAGAGGCTACATGGCATGCAGCATGGCAGAGATGTTGCTTCAGTCTGGAGCACTGGATTATCAGAGTTTATATTTAATACGAGGTATGACCTCGTATGAAAGCGGTAACCTGTCTGAGGACTGCACCGGTGTCCAGACCTTTTGTTGAGGAATTGCTCTCCATTCCTGGATTAGTGCAGCCTGCAGCTGTGCCGTGGTCATTGGTTGTGACTACCTCTGATGAACACCCAGCATGTCCCAGACATGTTCAGTAGGAAACATATCAGGACTGAATGCTGGCCAAACAAGAGCCTGGATATGCTCCTGATCCAGAAAGGCTGTTTTACTCTAGCAGTGTGGTGGCAGGTGTGTGTGTGTGTGTGTGTGTGTGTGTGTTCTGAGACCACTGGTTTGAGAACAAATTACCAATCCCACCATTGACTCAAACCAATCAGCCACCAGAACTACTCCCAGGATATGTTGAATATGTTTGGGTTTTCTAAGAGATCAAGATGATGTTCTGAGAAATGGTGTATATGCCATCCTTTAAGTGGCTATAAAGGTCTTTACTTTTATTAAGTTTGGTGCTTCTACAGATGTTTACAGGAGTTTAATTTACTCAACCTAAAAAACATTAACTGTTTATTAAATGCTAAAAATATACAGCTATCAAATAGCTCAACACAGGCTAATTACCATAATTATGTGGGGAACAATCGTGCTTACGTGCAGTCACCCCCAATACGCCAATTTGAAGTCAGGAAGAACCCTGCTCTATATCTCTCACATTAGGGTGGCTGGGGCTCAGGAGGTAGAGCAGGTCATCTAGGTTGGTGGTTTGATCCCTGGCTGCCCAGTCTGCACGCCAAAGTATCCTTGAGGAAGAAAGCGAACCCCGAGTTGCTCCCGTTGCATTCATAGAAAAAAGTGATTGCGTGACTGAGACACATTGTATAAAGTGCTTGAGTAGTATATAGGAACCAGTCTATTTACACTTGTCATTGTGACATATAGCCATTACAGCAACAGTAATATCCACCCTACATATTGTTTGTTACTTATACACTTTTCCACCAAATTTTGCTCAGTCTTAACCTAAAACTTGCACATATTTAGCAACAAATACTTACTGTCTCACGTATCGTAATGCTGCAGCAGTCCTGATGTTCTCTCTTTTCTGTGTTGTTTCTCAGGACTAGCATGGCTGCGCTGACTTGCCCCTGGGCTGATCTGGCTCTGTTTCTGCAGAGGAGCATCATGATGTCAAACAGTGATGCAGACAGCTTTCTTCCACTGTTTGGACTGACGCTCTTCTCGTCTGTCTTTCTGCTGCTGTTAGCGGTCATCCTCTTCCTCAGTTGGAAACTCAAAGAGGGTGGGCATTTTTTTGTTTTTGTTTCTACTTTTAAAATCTTCATGATGCCATCAGTTATAGCTGTGTTCCAACTCATGTGACCCACAGGTAAAGACAAAGCTGGCCAGAGAGCAAGGATTAAACTACACCCTAAATAATGAACAGCAGCCTGTCAGGAAACACACACATCAAAGAGTTGGCAAAGTAATCACCAAGACAATTAATTACACTGGCCTGGTTTCTGCGGAGCGGGCTCATGCGAGAGGGGGCTGCTGCAGGCTTTAGAGCACTCAGAGCATAAAAACCTAGAAACACGCCTTTTCTTTTATCTATACGTGTGTGCTCGGGTAACAGGTGCTGCTTTTTGCTGGGCGAACCCGACCCCTTTGTTCTTTGCGAAGACATAAAACATAGACATGCAGTACCGACGATCATCGCTGCACTTTCCCCATCTGCTCCTGTTCAAAGTGGGTATATAAATGAAAAGAATCATCAGGAGCTCCAGCTGCTTCGAGAGAAAATCTGAGTCTTTTGTGACCCGTTTATAAAATGTTTTCACATCCTTGTTGGGAATGACTGCTGGGCCTGATTGGGCATCGAAGCAAGAAAGTGTGTAATTTTCAGTGATTTTACATTGTCTGCTGTTTATTCTGAGGGCAATTATAATCATTTACAGGTAATCAAACACATACTGTT
Source organism: Pterophyllum scalare (assembly GCA_024447675.2). Lineage (NCBI taxonomy): Eukaryota > Metazoa > Chordata > Actinopteri > Cichliformes > Cichlidae > Pterophyllum > Pterophyllum scalare. Next base: position 58,970 of record JAMQGT020001824.1, read on the forward strand.
TGTCAGTGGTACTCAAATTACACAACCCTTCAGTTTATGTAGGTGAGAAACCCATCGATCTGGGTCTGTGCTCTACATGGTGAATGACAACAATAGAGAGTGAGATGTTCACATACGCAGACATTTTTCCATTTCACGTTAGCACATTTTGAATTTGATGGCAGCAACACGTCTCAAACAAGTTGGGACAGGTGCAACAAAAGGCTGGAAAAGTAAGTGGTACTAAACAGAAACAGCAGGAGGAACATTTTACAACTAATTACGTTAATTGCAAACAGGTTAGTAACAGGCCGCAGTGAATTAAAAACAGGCACAATTCTGTCATGGAAATCACTGCATGGGCTCAGGAACACATCCAGGAATGTGAACACAGTTCAGCGCTCCATCCAGAAATACAGGTCAAAGCTCTCGGATGCAAAGAAGAAGCCACGTGTGAACATGATCCAGTCACACCACTGTCTTCTCTGGGCCAAAGCTCATTTAAAGTGGACTGAGGTACAGTGGAAAACTGTTCTGTGGTCAGATGGATTGACTTGTTATCAGCACTCAATTCAAAAGCCTACATCTCTGATAGTATGGGGGTGCATTAGTGCCCGTGGAACTGGCTGCTTACACAAGGCACCATCAGGGCTGAAATGTATATGCAGGTTTAGGACTAACATATTCCCATGCAGATGACTGTTTTTCATGGAAGGCCTTACAAAAAAAAAAAAGAGAGAGAAAATGTCCAGCGAGCATTTTCTGAGTGAAAATACCTTGCTGATGTCAGAGGTGAATGGCCAGACTGCTTCAAGCTGATAGTAAGGCAACAGTAACTCAAATACGCAGTAGTGATACAAGGTTTGCAGAATAAACCTCGAAGCAGATGAGCTACAGCAGCAGAAGGCCACACGGGTCCACTGCTGTCAGCTAAGAACAGGAAACTGAGGCTATAACTCACACGGGCTCACCAAAAGATTGGAGAAAAAAAAATGTTGCCTGGTTTGATGAGTTACTTGTTGCTGTGGCATTTGGTAGGTAGGGTCAGAATCTGGCATAAACACTAAAGTGTGTATGTGCAGTTCAGATTGCTGCTGATGGTGTAATGGTGTGCAGGAGATTTCTGTGGCACACTTTGGGTCCCCCACAGGTAGTTCTAGCAGCGTTGAAAGACTAGGATACACATGGAGCTGTTAATACTCCACCCAATTTTCTTCTGTTTTCAAGTCTTGATCTCTGTTCTTTCATCCACAGCTGACGCTGACCTTTTCAGGTTGGCACAGGACAGAAGCTCCATCAGCGCCCCCCACAGGCGTGCATACAGAGGACGGCACAAAAGAAATGCTGGATCTCATTCCTGCACCTGACAGTCATGAACGCACACATTTTACCAGAAATGGGGGGAATGCACTCTGTATATAATACAACACACCCTCCTGAGGGGCCATATCATGCCGGACATTGAAGAATGTAAAGAAAATATCAGCTGATAATATGTGAACACTGTTTTCTGCTTAACCCGAGTGGCATGAACCTAAAAGCATCTTTTATACATGTATTTATTTTTCACTCTTAGATATTGGGTCTAATAAATATGGAAAGTAGTATTTTTCCCCTATACTGTACACATTTTCAATCATATTTCCAGTGAAATGAATGAGGAAATGAAGTGAGTATAACAATCCTTTATTTAAAACAGTGTTACACGGGGGGGGGGAGTGGCTGTGTTGCAGGGGGAGAATATAAGACATTTAAGCTGGTAGACAGAAAAAAACTCTACTGGTGATCACTGGTTAGCTGACAGAGCAACGTGGCAGCTGGTAGGTTTTCCAAAATGAGTTTCTTTCAGGTTCTTGTTGCCTGTGTGAACTTTATTTTATTAACAAAATACAAAAACTGGAGAAAAAGGGAAACCAGTGCAAAATGGTGTTCAGAGATCTAGGTGTAAAAGAGATGCTCCAATTATAATTTGAACACCACCATGTGGATTTAACGTTCTCTGATGTGGAACCACCCGTGATTTTCAACAGTCCAGCTCTGCCTACACCTTTTTATTTTAATCTTAAAAAGTTGGTGAGACACGAGTGATGGGAACATAACATGAAACATTTAGGAAAATCTGACCTCGCAGCCCCAAAGCTCCAGTGATTGGTTAAGAAAGCCCAGAAGAACTCTGAAAAGCTGTTAAACCTGGGGCTAAAAGTACAAAAGGGAAAACGGTGGCAGAAGTTTCCACTTGTAGTGGTTTCAAAAAAACAAAACAAAACAAAAAAAAAAACATTGCAACAATATTACAAATATGCAAAATGGGAAGGGATAAATCCCACCTTTACATAACTAGATCACAGAGCAAAGACAAGAAATTATGAAGAAGAAGAAAAAATCTACAAATGTGGTCATTGTGATATTACCAAAGGTGTTTGTTTTTGGAAAAGCAAAAGCTTCCAAAGCTGCCTAGTGTTGCACAGTTTTAAAAGAAAAAAAAAAAAGTTTTCTGCTGCTTTGTCTCTTTACCAGAGGGCTCGAAGTTAAAGCTTTCCTCTCGTGGAATGTCATTTAACTGCATAGCAGAGGTCAGGCCTGTTTTCAGATTTTAAAAAAGCTTTAACTCAGTCTTAGACATGCTTTAGCTACAAAAGGTTTAGAATAGGTCGAATTAGGCAGTGATTATTAATCAAGTTAAAAAGTCGATTAGTATTCGTTTTCCTTTTTGACATGTGTCATGTTTTTTTCTAAAAATTAAATAAAAGATCATTTTTGCCTCCCATTTAAAGATGCCCAGTCAAAGATGGAGGTGTAGCTCAAACCAGATCAGTCTAGCTGAAATCTTTGTTGTACTAATCAGTGGCACTTATTCACTTACAATCAGTTACAATTCAGGAGAATATGACTCGTGTCTTTTTTCGCTGCTCACGCAGAAACTCTGTCAAAGTAAATGCATTAGACCAAGCGCCTTGTCCTAACACATGTAATGCCCCTAATATTTACACAAAGCTACATTTTAGTGAACTTTGAACAAGGACAGAAAATGAATAAAACATAATGAGATTCCATTTAGGGGGTTTCAAGGGCACTTCAAACCCTCACACTTCCCTTTAAGCTGCATTTTGGCTGGTGGGTTTTAACTAAAGCCTCAGTTTGTAGTGTGGCGACAGATTCAGAGCGTTGTGTTTTGGTGCAGTAAACGAGGAAATCAGCAGAATGCAATTTAAAAAAACAAAAACAAAAACAAAAAGAACCCACAATAATAAAAATCATACAGAGTCACTTTAATGCAGCAGAACGTTTGGCTGTAGTAAAACGGTTACAATCCAGCCGGAGTCGCGTCAGATCGTTTTAACTAGACACACCGTATGAGCCGAGATGGTCCACACACTCTCAAACCAATCAACGCGGCAGCATCCTATCTAGACTCACTCAAGATACTCGTGCAGATAAAACTTTGTGAAGACATGCTGAATTTAATCCCATATTGTATTATTTCAAGCAGGTATGGAAAGAAGCCTGGAATGAACTGAGCTGAACTATGATGGTAAACTTGGCAGAGTTAGCAGACTGCGTTAATTTGAGACTGAACTTGTTTCACGCTGCTCTCATTTTGGTACCTGTGCTAGTTGGAGCACAAAGCTCATTCTGAATAATTTAAATAGCAGTATTAATTTTGCATTAAGCATTGCCTTTAGAATATTAAAAAAAAAATAAAACTTCACTGTGTGATGCAAGATAACATGCATTATTATTCTAAATCTTTTTGTATTCCCTGGTACTTATTGGGCACTCTCCCAATTATCCTTCACTTGACTGCTCCTCACTCCCAATCAGGAGTCAGTTTCCTCTCCCTCACTCCCCTCAGGCCCAGCAGGAATGGTTAGTGTCGTACAGAGGACGAGCCTGGGGAGTGAAAAGCTGCTCCCATCAATAACCTTCATTTTTACTGTGCAGAGGAGTCATTTTCAGTTCAAATCCAGCTTCAGTTCAGTTTTTTTAAAGTAAGTATTTTAAAACTGTAAAATTTCTGGAATTTATTCCACCTACATCTGTGTGCTACTACTGAAGCCCACTGACCCCATTTAGATGTTAAAAACATCATCTCTCCTTCGTGTTTAGTAAAAAATTGAATTGAACTGAAAATGGACTTATTCGGCCGCTAATCACACACAAGGTATGGTGGATGAATAATAACTATACTCACAGGAAACGAAAAAATAAAATAAAAAAATCACAGAATCAAAAACCTGGATGACTCTCCTACAAATGTTTAAGTTACAGCTCCTGCTCTGCTCTAATGATTAGGAAGTAGAAGTGATAATGTGAGGCATAAATTTCTACCATTAACCTGTGAATATGTGGAAGTGAGTGTGTGTTACACTTTGTGAAGAGTAAAAAAAAAAAAAAAAAAAAGAGGGAAAAAAAAGAGCAGACCGAGTTGTGACACCCCATTTCCTTCATGCTATATAGAAATTATTATATTATTCTCCATTTACATCATTAGGAAGTAAGAGGGGGAGCTGTAATTTAACAAGTTACCTTTCTTATAGGAATGCACCAAAACCAGGTACAGGCGCAAAACTTAAAGTATCAATTTCGGCTGATTTGCACAAAAATTGTTATGATAAAGGCTTTCTCTATCTGAGCATCTCAGCGTCCTGTTTTGCAAGAAACTGGCATCGACTTTTGCTGAACGTCATTGGTACTGGTACAAAATAATCGAAAACAAGGACACAATTGAATCCAGATTGATTATCAGTGCATCCCTCGTTTTATCTTTGTGATACAGGACAGACACACAATCATCTGTGTTTATAAAACAATTACAGAAAAAGCACAACTTTAAAAAAAAAAGAAATAAAAGCTACAATTGTTAAGCTAACAAAGTGGTTCTTTTTGTTCCCTCACAAACAGTGAGAGCATTTTTTTTTCCTTTTTCTTGGTTTTGCAGTGAGGGACTTAGGTCACACCACAGACAATAAGAAAGGAACAGAGTGGCAACTTCGGTCCATTTGTCAAACCCTTTGTTCCCTGTTCTTCAGCTCCTCTTCCTCTCCTCCCCTTCTTGTCAGTCAAGGTTGGTCGTCGTAGGGTAATGAAGGTCGTTCAGAGAAAAACGGTCACGACAGGCCCTTCAACTCTGGGAAAAGAAGAGAAAGTAATCAGCCCGGGGTGCTGTGATGATGAAACGACACTGGTTTCCTAATGAAAATGTTCTCTTTGTACTCCCTTCCTAAAGCTAATACCCCTTTTCCTCCCTTCAACTGCTGCAGTATGTGTGATGGCAGCTGATTTCTTTAGCAGCAAGTGTTTGAGTTTTTACATGCACTAATAAAACCTTTTGCCATCAAATATAATAAACAACAACAAGCTACTATTATTATCATCATCATTACCTGAGTTCAGTCAATCCTCCTCCGCCAGCTCAGTTTCTTTATGAACCACCACTCTGGTAACAGACATGTCAGGATGTTGCTCTTTGGCCTCCTTAATGGCCTGGGCCAGTGCCTGCAGTACCGAGGGGCAACCACACAGTGGAAGCACCGAGCACAGCAAGCAGTGGAGGGGGAAGGAGGGGGACATGGTGCAGTTAAATCAAAAACAAAAAGAAGCAAACAGAAAATGACAAATGTGCTGGATTTACAATCACTGTGCCATTTTACTTCTTCAGATTAAGTAAAATGTATTTAGAAGGAGAATAAAATAAATTACACGTCCACCTCAGTGTTGTGTAAAGCTGTTGCTTTTGTGTAAATCCAGCTAATTAAACCAGACAGGCAACTTAAAACAAAAAGAGGAGTAGGAGCATGCAGACCCAGACCTGAGCACGAGACATTTACGGTCTCAGATATTTGTGGGCTACATGCAGTTTGATACAAATTCCCTGAGTTTACTCAAAGTTTATTGCATGGGTGAAAAGATTTAGAAAGTATCCATTTTTATCCCTCTTTAAAATATCTGTTGAACAAATTCAGTTTTACAGATAAATAGAACTGTTGTGTATGTGAACAAAAGGTGCAACACAAGTTTTTACAAAAACCTTAAATTTTAAAGTCACATTTGGTGCATTTTCAATAGAGAACCAAAAGATGGTTTGATGATTTCCTTCACTGTCAGCCAGCAATCGGTTTGTCAGAGCTGAAGAGCAGGGTAAGAGCCCACCATACTCGCCGTTCTTGTACTTGGACGGTGTCCAACAAAAGTGACGTTCACTGAAACAAGCTATGAATTGGTGCCATTTTGGCCAGTCTCTAATTTTTGTAATCTTGAGTGTTTGCCTTTGCCAAAGGCAAGATTGCGTGAGCAAGTCTGTCTGTACTGGACATGGATATGCGAGAGCACAGGGATCTCTAGATGGCACAAAACTAATGGAGGGAGATTTCTGCAACAGTGCTCGAGAAGACTGCAAATGGACAAAAGCACCATAATGGCAAGTACAAATGGATATGGCTGTATGATGACGTCATATTGGCACACAAAGTGACTGACGCAAGGCAGCATAAATGGGCCATAATAATAGTGACAGAACAGGCAAAGGCTACAACTACTATGGCTGAAAAAACCTACAAGGTGTCAAGATAAGCTTGATGTTGCAGTTAAAGAAAAATTGGCATCCTGAGAAAAGTTTAGTATAAAAATGAAGCAATGAATGTCGAGGAACAGTGGTGTGCCTTTTCCATGTTGGGGATAAATTGCAAAGTGCTTGAAGATGTGTTTATATTCAGTGTGAACTCCACGTGTTGGCTGGCTAATTCACCAAAACCATGACAAAAGAGGAGTTGTAAATTCTGCCCGTACAGTCAGGCTGATTCAAACTCAAATTCATCGTCCATATTGAACAAAAAGCACAGACTGTCTGCCCAACTTAAAAAGCTCATTCTACTAGTATGCTAAGACCCCAGTCACACAGGCCTAGAGATTGGTTGGGGACCTTCTGGCAATCATTGGTTACAAGGGAAAAGTATACTGCAACCAGTTGTTGAATGGTTGCTTTGGTCACTAGCAGGTGCTACAGGTGCAAGTAGTTTGAATGAAGACCATGACTTCTCTGCAAACACTTACAAAGTACCTGCCAGGCAGTACTGAAACTGCAGGAAGTGCTACACAAACCAGAAACAGACAGTTTGCCTTCAAAATAAAAGTTGCACCTTTTGAAATATGATGGTTGCAGCAGTAAAGTTGCAGGAGTTTCACCATCACTCAGAGTAAGAGGGGAGTGTTTGCGGACAAGGCAGCATCTTCCATGCAAACTGCTGGAGACTGTGGCAACCTGCTAACAACCACTCAACAAGTGGTTTTTCTCCGCTGGCCAAAAATCAAATGTACTCTGCCAAATTTTCCTCAGTGGCAATCAAAGAGAAAGCATGTGAAATTAATCATGACAGGCCAAAGGGAGGGGGTGGGGTGCCAAAATTTTCTGCATAAAAATATATTGAAGCAAATTCCAGCAATGAGTGGACTATGTGTGAAACTGATGCCTTGAGTGAAGTGATTTGGGGATAAATGATTCCCAAATAAAATTTAGCAATAAGACAGAGCAACATGATTGACATGCCACCAGAAATCCATCTTTCCCATAAATCTACCAAATCTGAGAGAAAATCCATTTCCTTATGGGACATTTTAAGAACAAAAAATGTCCTAAATTAAAAAAAGATTAAATTTCACACCACCTACATTTGGTGGGAAAAAAGTGACCCCATCAGCCAAATTGCTGGAACCCCAGGTGAAGCCAAGGGAAAGACTGTGTTAAAACTGACCTGATCGTGGTCAATGTCACAATCACCAGTAATGACAATGCGTTTTTCAATCCTCGTCTCTGATAGGCCGCCTTTTAGCGTCTGCAACAAAAGAGCACCACATTTCAAATTGGGCAGGGGTATTCTTAAGTTTGGAAATAACCACTGTATGGTATTTAAATCAAGACATGGATCATTATGATTTATGTCACAATGACAAAGGCTCAACAAGAACAGATGTGTGCATTGGTCTATACCTTGGTAATGTGTGTAGTTGTTGTAGTACACAAAGACTCAGAGGTGATTGTCTGAGCAGTCATCAACACTCCAGGCTCACCATCACCATTACCATCCAACTGAGAGAGACAGAGAGATCATTAGCTGTTGCTAAAAAAAAAAAAAAAAGAAAAACTTTTCCTGCAGGAGCAGGAATGAAAGATGACGTCATGCACTGTAGCTAGAAAGGAAGCACTTTGGAACGGGGAGTAGACCGATGTAACAATGATCAATCTAAATATTTCATAGAAACACTATGAACCACGGATGCTGACACACATGGGGCAGAAACTAAACACAAGCTCCCTGTTGTTCTTGAGTCTGCACCTGCGCTGCCTCGTACGTGATGGTCTTGGTTTCCGTATGTACGATGGGCACTTCTTTTGTGGCTATCTCAGTTTTCTGGGCTGCAAATGTGTCTGATATAGTCACCATTTCTGTCTTTACCACAGGTGGCTGAGGAGGGAGAAGAGAGGAGTGAGAAGGGAGGAAAGAGGGTTAATATACCTGAGGAAGATACAGAAAAAAAAATCGTATCTGTACAATTGATTTTGGCTCAAATTCACATTCAAAGTCAGGTTTTATATAATTTTAAAAATATTTTTACGTGGCATACACTAGTATATAGACTACATCAAAAGATGTAGATGAAAAGCAAGCATTTGCAGCAAAGTGCATGCATAAAAGCCCCAAAAGTCATGCAGGCAAAACCATGAAATGCAAAAATAAGAGATCTGCTCAGTGCAATAATAATAATAATAATAATAAATTAAAAAAAAAAAGCTACAGCCGAAGGACAACTACAGAAATATCTTGTCCACATGCAACCTAACACTGCACAAACATGAAAAAAAAAACAAGCCAATAAAACAAGCGATAATCAAACGGCTACTGAAATGTAAACAAGACGCAAAGATGGCATTCTGATGAGTGGTTGGCAATGATGATTTCCACAACACAGTCACTGTGATGACCATGACATGCCAATTCTACAGAAAGAGGAGCATCACTGCCAAACACATGGAGGACATGCGCATATCAAATACAGCATGCAAAGTAAAAAACACACAACTAAAAGCATCATGCATTTCCCACTTAGGCCCCATTTACTTCACAACACTAAACTACAAGTAGCAACACACCACACTGCGTGGGTCATGATAATGGTGTCTGACAACAGCAGATATGTAAGAAAGTGAGATGTATGATTACAGCAAATTAAAATAAAGACTGAAATCAATTATGTAGGTGATGGTAACTCAACATCAGCACCAAAACACCAAAACAATGGTGGTGAATTCTAACTTTAAAGCACTGCTCTCTTTGATTTAGAGTTTTAACCATGCTAGTAAAAGGGTTTTATTTTCATAGGACAAAGATGAGTGTGAGGATGTACATGGGGCTTAAATATTCACACAAGCAGGAAGGAAACCGGCACGGTCATAAAGCAAGGAAGGGAAAAAGTGGGTGTTTCTACAGTTGGCAGGAGAGGGATCAAAGCCCAGGGAAGCTCCGCAGTCGGCCCAGTGAAGACTTTACCTCAGAGCAACAAATAACCTGTGGCCGCGGTTCCGCTTCAATCAGCAAGGCCTCTCCGTTCATTTTAGGCTCCTCCTCTTCCTCTGCAAGAACGTCCATTCCAGTCACACACTCCTCAGGTAGGGTGAGGCCGTTAGGAGCTTCATCGGGCGTCACCATTGGATCCTCAGTGCTCTCCTCTGTCTCATGGTCAACTTCTTTCTCTTCATCAGCATTCGTCTTCTCTCCCTCTGTGTCGTCCTCCTTCTTCCTGGACTCTTCTTTACTGGTTTCTTCTGCAGGTTGGATGACTTCAGCTGGAAGAGGAGGAGCATCTGAATCCAACACATCCTGCTCTGCCCTCTTATCATCCTCTTGCCTCTCCTGCTCTTCTTCCTCTTCCTTCTCCTCTGGTATTTGTGTATGAGAGATGGACACAGGGAGATATGGATGATACTCCGCTTCTTCTTCACTCTCGCTCTCAGATGAAATGCTCTCTTGCTTCCTCGGCTTTGCTTCCTCAACTACCCCAGCATCCTCTTGAACTCTCACTTCCTGTTCCCTTGTTTCCTGCTCTGCAGGTGGAGCAGCGGGGGAACCGGCAGCAACTGTGACAAGTCCAGGTTTGGGAGCTCTGGAAATCTCTTGGACGACAACAGTTTCCTCGATTTCAACCTCGGTTGTCTACACACACACACACACACACACACACACACACACACGTGGTGCACAGACACACAAACACAATGAGGTGCAAGCACACACCACAACAAACGCATGGGGACAAAAAAAAACAAAAGCATAATATGATCATTGAACATAAATGGAAAATAAAGTTAAGATAACTTAACACCAAAGCAGAAGATGAAGAAAAACTTTTGACAAAAAGACAAGAACAGGAGGACAGATGATGAAGGGTGTAGTAGAAACAAAAAAAAATTAAGCTGCCAGTGGAAAATGAATGAGGGCATGAAGGAAGAGATGGATAAAAAGTGTCATGAATGGAAGGCTGGCTGAATTAATAGAAGAAGGTCAGGACCACCTTTGCAGGTTCTTTGGTATCAGAGATCGTGTTATCAGCTGTAGCTGCTTCTGTTTGGGGCACACTGACCTGTGTGACAGAGAAGTTAGCATGACATTATTAATCACACACCATCAGTGTTAGCAGTATTAAGATGCCTGTTATCACAGCATGGGGAAGGGGCTGCCTTTGTTATTCGTGCCCAGTCTCCCTCTTTTATTAACCCTCATTCTGTGCCTGCTGGACTGTTTTTCATGCACCACCAATAAAGCATGAGATTCACTGCAGCAGGGAAAAAGAGATGGGATAAAAGAACTGAAAATATGTTTTAAAAAAAAGGAAAAAAAAAGAAGATGGATTAAAGAGAATATCACATCAATAAATTTAAAAGGTCATCTTCACTTACATAAAAAGGCAAAAGACGCATGGTATTGAAGTCAGCAGTGTCTTTTGAGATAACCACAAAAATATATCATAACGAACTGAGGTCAAAGGCCACACTTCAAAAACCTCTTTTTTGTGTGTAGTTTTAAAGGCTCCTGAAAGAAAAGCAGCAGCAGCCACTAACTGAACACCTAAGGTTGTCACTCCAGGTTCTCTTAACATTATGAAAGCTGCTGCTTCAATACCTGCTGCTTTTAACATATTTATTTTTAAGCACAGATGACGGAATGGAGCCGATTAGTACATTAGCATAAAACACACATTTACAAGTGACCCAAAATTTAAAAAAAGAAAATGAAATTAATATAACTAAATAAAACCCATCCCATTCACAGCTGTTAGTTGATTTAGATTAAATGCATCATGCCCAAAGCGTGCCAGTTCTTTTGGGATAAATGAAGCCATCACAAACCAATTATCACTACCATTCATCCGACATCCACAGCAGGTATTATGGGTATTTGAAACCCCTTTAGTTTGTAAACACAACTGGCAGGCAAAGTATCAGTTTCCTCTCATGTAAAACAGAAAGACAAAAGCTAAGCGATTGGTTAAAGGGACAGGTGGCCCCAAAAATCAAACATACAAGTTTTACTGTATTGTTTTGGTGAGTTGCTCACACCCACCAACTAATCACTGTGCAGAAGGAAGCATCCATCATTTGGTTGGCAGGTAGTTTGGTAGAAAGAAAATAGTTCATAAATTTAATAGTTTGCAACCAGGTGGGTAATTGGGCAGCCAAGTGCAATTTATTGCCTTTATATTCAAGAGAAGGCAGACATCTTTAGAGCCATCATCACCAAGACAACCTAAACAGCACTGCAGCCTTGAAAAAACATGCACATTTGATTGTGGGGTCACTGCCAAATCTTGTTTATGTTTTTGAATGAAAGTAAGCAGACTCCTAAATGTCTGGTAGTAGTAGAAGCACCTCAATGGCACAGAGTGCAGTAGATGGGGTTTGTAGTAGTGCAGAAAAACTGCAGACAGCAGTGGTAGAAGTAGAAGTAGCAGCTGAACTCGTGGTTATAACAGCATCTAGTGTTGGTTCAGGAATAATGCAGACAGCCTTAGCAGTTGAATAAAGTCCAGTGTCAGTGTGTCTACTGAAAAGAACTGAAGCTATCTCCTCTTCAAGACTCTACAGCAACACACACAGTAAAAAGGACAGAGAAGACAAACAGAAGCAGAAAAGATGAGACCATCTGAGACAAGCTAAAAGATAAGAAATAAACAAGGACATGCAAAGAATATAGCATATACAGTGGTGTGAAAAAGTGTTTGCCCCCTTCCTCATTTCCTGTTTTTTTGCATGTTTGTCACACGTAAGTGTTTCGGAACATCAAACCAATTTAAACAATAGTCAAGGACAACACAAGTAAACACAAAATGCAATTTGTAAATGAAGGTGTTTATTATTAAAGGTGAAAAAAAATCCAAACCATCATGGCCCTGTGTGAAAAAGTGATTGCCCCCCTTGTTAAAACATACTATAACTGTGGTTTTTCACACCTGAGTTCAATTTCTCTAGCCACACCCAGGCCTGATTATTGCCACACCTGTTCTCAATCAAGACATCACTTAAATAGGAGCTGCCTGACTCAGTAAGGTCCACCAGAAGATCCTTAAAAGCTACACATCATGCCGAGATCCAAAGAAATTCAGGAACAATTGAGAAAGAAAGTAGTTGAGATATATCAGTCTGGAAAGGGTTATAAAGCCATTTCCAAAGCTTTGGGAATCCAGCGAACCACAGTGAGAGCCATTATCCACAAATGGCGAAGACATGGAACAGTGGTGAACCTTCCCAGGAGTGGCCGGCCGCCCAAAATTACCCCAAGAGCGCAGCGACGACTCATCCAAGAGGTCACAAAAGACCCCACAACAACGTCCAAAGAACTGCAGGCCTCACTTGCCTCAGTTAAGGTCAGCGTTCATGCCTCCACCATCAGAAAAAGACTGGGCAAAAATGGCCTGCATGGCAGAGTTCCAAGGAGAAAACCACTGCTGAGCAAAAAGAACATTAAAGCTCGTCTCAATTTTTCCAAAACGCATCTTGATGATCCCCAAGACTTTTGGGAAAACATTCTGTGGACCGATGAGACAAAAGTGGAACTCTTTGGAAGGTGTGTGTCCCATTACATCTGGTGTAAAAGGAACACTGCATTTCAGAAAAAGAACATTATACCAACAGTAAAATATGGTGGTGGTAGTGTGATGGTCTGGGGCTGTTTTGCTGCGTCAGGACCTGGAAGACTTGCTGTGATAAATGGAACTATGAATTCTGCTGTCTACCAAGAGATCCTGAAGGAGAATGTCCGACCATCTGTTCGTGTACTCAAGCTGAAACGAACTTGGGTTCTGCAGCAGGACAATGATCCTAAACACACCAGCAAGTCCACCACTGAATGGCTGAAGAAAAACAAAATGAAGACTTTGGAGTGGCCTAGCCAAAGTCCTGACCTGAATCCTATTGAGATGTTGTGGTATGACCTTAAAAAGGCCGTTCATGCTCGAAAACCCTCTAATGTAACTGAATTAGGACAATTCTGCAAAGATGAGTGGGCCAAAATTCCTCCAGAACGCTGTAAACGCCTCATTGCAAGTTATCGCAAACGCTTGGTTGCAGTTGTTGCTGCTAAGGGTGGCCCAACCAGTTATTAGGTTTAGGGGGGCAATCACTTTTTCACACAGGGCCATGATGGTTTGGATTTTTTTTCACCTTTAATAATAAACACCTTCATTTACAAATTGCATTTTGTGTTTACTTGTGTTGTCCTTGACTATTGTTTAAATTGGTTTGATGTTCCGAAACACTTAAGTGTGACAAACATGCAAAAAAACAGGAAATGAGGAAGGGGGCAAACACTTTTTCACACCACTGTGTATATATATATATATATAATATACAAAACAGCCTCATGATTGCACAGCAGGGGTTTAACAGCTCTAGAAGTCCACAAGTTCACGGTTCTTCTCTTCCAGTACCTATTATGATGCATGTTTGGGAAATAGCTGTTGAGAAACAGCTTTGGGAAAGTGTGTCTAATTACCCAAGTGCTCATGTTGTTTGTGCTATTCAGACTTTCAAGCAAAGAATGAACTGGAAAAGCATCAGAACAATAAAGTTCTTGTTAGCTGTGACAAAGCCAATTCCCCTGTTTGTTTTTTTCCTGTTTCACATCCATCTTCTGTAAGTTTTCTATTATTTATGCACACTGTTACATAGAAAGAGATACCATACTTCCTTTGTAAAAACCAACTGCATACTGTATGTATGTATGCACGCTTCAATAAATTGCTGCACCCATTTCCCATCTTCCTGTGAAACAATTAACTATAATTCTGGCACATTGTCTTCACCAAGTATATCCAATATCTCATGAAGGGCCGGCTTACGTTGACTTAATAAATGTATTGTTGGTACGTGAGACAGTGTGTAAGAGTTACATTTAATTGTTTTGTGAAAATTCTCTCCAATACAGCTGTCACCCATTCAGGTGTGTGAAGATTTTGAAATGACTTCAGGGCAGCTGGTTATACTCCTTAAACTACTTATGATGAAAACAGAGGTTCATTCAAGAAGTCACTAAACAAAGACCTGCACAACTGTTGACTGCTTTTACTAAGCACAGTTAAGCAGTGTTTAAAGTATGAACAAAACTGGATTTCAAGAATCGCTACACCCCCATTACACATTCTAATTTAGAGGTTAGAGACAGAAGTTAGAAAAGTGAAGACCAATAGAACTGAAATTAAAAAAAAAAAAAAAATACTGTAAAAACTCCAACCTAACATCAGTCACGCTGAAAAGGAATGAACGGTTGTTGATGTTCGGTCACCCATAAGTGATCAACAAGCTGTAATCAACACGCTGTGGAAACACCAGCATGGCAAAAGTAAAAGAGTACAGATTAAAAAGAGCTTTAAAAAAAAAAAAAAGTGGCAAAAAGTTGAAAATCAAATCAATCAAATGTCAGAGTTAAGAAGAAAGCAGCAGATGTAGTGATACAGATTGAGCCCCAAAGCAAAAAAGAGGAAAACTTATTGATTAAATCAGGTCAAGACACAATGACATTTTTCTTGCTGCAGGGGTGGCACTGTTGTGTTTTTACAGCACCCCCCCCCAAAAAAAAACATAGCTGAAGTCCTCTGCATAACACTATCACCTGCACTATGATACAGACTAAATTTCTGCAATTCATGTGTCTTGCAGAGACAAAGACATCCAGACAGACATACCACTTGTTGCTGTTGAAAACGTATCGTTGTAGCAGGAGAGGAGGTGAGACGTTTCTCCCACTGGTTGGGCTGAGGAGGAGAGGGAGGTGGAGCTTCCATAAAGGAGCGTTTTAGCTGGCTAATGCTAGCTTGGTGTTTCAGAACCTCTTCTTGGGTCTTATCATGATCCTAATGGGGGATGGGGGGGGGGTAGGAAACAGGGGGAAGGTGGGGTAAAAGGCAGGTGGAGAGTAAATGAGATGAATGTGAGTTATAAGGGATAAGAAGGTGGGATAAAAACATGGGATGTAAGAAGATGTGAGGATAGGATGGTTGGTTTAGAAGATAGATGAGTGGGAAAGGAAGAAGAGAAAATAAAGGATGTGGGTAAAAGGAGGAAGTAAATGCCAGAGTACAAGGGGAGTTCAAAAGAGGGAGAGCAAGACCAATACACAGAAGAATGTGATGGGAAAAGTAAATAAAAGAGGGAGGTGGAAAGTGAAGGAGAAACGGGGACGGATAAGAGGAGAAAGGGTCGGGGAGGGAGAAAAATGTGATCACAGGAGCATTAGTCTGTCAATCTGAAGGGAAACAAGATGGATGCCATACCTCACCGGAGCCTCGCTTAAAATAAAATCCAATCTTCCATATAACTTATCACTAGGGATGCACCCATACATCAGCCAGTACTGGCCTTGTTGACTGATAACAGACCCTCAGCAAATTGTGTTACATCAAATTTGCTTTGGTTAAATGTTCTAAGAGTGTAATGAAAAGCTAAACACATTTAAACAAGTTAATTTATCTCCTTTTATAACAAATGGACAATAACCAAACAAATGACATAAATTATTGGTTTAGCCATTGGCCAAAATTGCCATTTTATGACATCATCATCCCAGAATTTCACAATTGGTGCATCCCTGCTTACTGAAGTGCATGTTTGCACAGTCTTTATTTTGCTCTAAAGCAGGCTGCAGTGAAACAAGGCCCACCATCTTGGTAAGGAGTTTTCCCTTAAAACAGACCAGGAACGGCAGGGCAGGCTGCAGAGCATGGAGCTGGTAGTGCTATTCTCTCTCTGTTTTACCCTGCTTTCCTATGTGACTGTTTACTTATTAGTTTTTAGTCACTTCATTAAACTTTAATTTTAACTTTAATTTTTTTTTTTTTTTATGTGCCACAGATAGGATACGTTTCCTCCAAGTTTACATCCATCTGTTCCTCATCCCGTTCACACTCAATCATGGAGGGATTTCATTAAATTCAGATAAATTATTTTGTCTCACTGTACTGAGAAAGCAGTGGGATCTAATCAGAAACTGACATACTGAGACACATTAAAGAGAAAAATACTTATCTTGTCCACTGTAACCTAACATTTCAGCTAACACTGGTTACTTTGTAAACCACTCCAGTGCAGTGGATCACTATCAGCTCCATGCTGCACACACACAGGTGCTGTTATTTTAGTATGTTATCAAACCACATATCATTTGACATTGGCAGCCAATTGCAAGAAAACAGGAAGAAAGCTCCTCATGTGTGTTAGGGAGGCTGGATTAGTCAGGTTAGACACAGTTGCCTGGCAATAATCAAACTTTGACCAATCAAAAATTGAGAATACAACAAGATTAAAATAAATAAATAAATTAAAGTCACAAAAACAGCATTCAACATGCACAAAGCATGCATTTAAGTCACAATCAGTCCTATTCACAGAGCAGCCACTGTGAACACTCAGGCAGGGAAATTTTCTGGAAGAGGAAGTTACTGTTGCTGTTGTGCAGATACAAATATTTTCACCATTGAAAGGATTTATCTGTACACAGTGCACTTGATACAACAGTCTAGGGATTATATACTTTCAAAACTAACCTCTTCTCGATCTCTCTTAGTTACAAACATAACCACCACCCAATTCTCCTGATTTGATTAATTCAAACATCTGAGGACTACGAAGGATCAAATAAATGCTAAATGTAGTCAACATTCTCAGTAGCGCATTTACAGCTGCATTTATGTTTTAACCCTAGAGCACTAATGTGGGGGGATTTTCACCCAGAGTGACAGTGATAGTTTTACAAAACTCAAAATGATTACAAAAAATAAACCCGATCACTCAATTCCCCAATTATCGCCCACCTGAGAAATTGTGTATTTTCTCAGTAGAACAGATAAAGCTTTTACAAAAAATGAAAATGACCATGAAATGAAAGTGTTACTTCAACTTTTTAAACCTTGGAACATTATGGGGATGGACAATAGGGCCTACGTGTTCTCGCTCATTTTATGCTGACTGGTAGAGAACGCGGGCTCTTTTTTACTAAAAAGCAGGACAGCGCTGAGACCCAACAAACTTAAGAGCCATAAAACTACATTAATGAGCTTAAAGATGCCAAAATCTGAGTGGAACTGGGAAGAATTAAGTGACTTGTAGAAATGTAGATCTTTTTCTGCTTTAGGTGACTTTGTTTTAAAAAAAATAAATTTTTTAAAAACAACAACAACAAAAATAAAAAATCACAAAACCGTAAATTTTCCAAGCTGAGTTCTTTAAAGCAGCTGCCTTGTGAATTAGGACAATTAGCGGGGAAATGTTTTCAACTTTCCAACAATATGAGAATGACTGAAAAATAGCTGGAACTGAGTACAAATTTGATTAACAAACATCCACACACATGAACACACGCGGGCATGCACGCAGAGCCTGAGAGTGCGAGAGGGCAGCAGTCTTGTACAGTATAGTAACAGTTGTAGATCTGATGGCGTCAGAATACACAGAAACATGTAGGTCTTATTTTCAGCCATCAGACGACGCCAGTACCAACCTCCAACATTAAATTACTGTGCCTCACATAAATATTGTCCCCATGCACTCTCAACGAACTCTGGAAGGCAGACATACAGCACAAAATAAAATAAAAAAAAGAAAATTATTTTTTTTTAAAAAGTATGGTAAAAATGAAGTACAAAATAAAAAGAATCTAGTACAGTGAAAAAAACCAAACAAACAAACAAAAAGCAATTATATATATAGCAAAACTGAAAAAGATGTAGGCATTTGATGACAACAAAAATGTCCCAAACTCTGGTGAACGACAGATGATGGGTACAAGCACAAATTTCCATTTTGGTGTTCCTCATGAATGTATCATTGTTGGTACTCGTACCCATGCTAAACATGCAAAATCCAAAGAATTCAAAACACCAACAGATGTTCACACAAACCAAACCACACTGTGCTTTCAGGAAAATTCAAAAATAATGAAAAGCAGCACAGGCGTCAACCAGAAACCAGACTGAAACTGTAAGCCACAGCAGAGCATCTGAAAGTGAAAACAGTGGGTGAAAGTGCCCGGATCTATTTTTATAGTCAGACCCAATCTGGAATCCAGATGTAGATCAGAAGGTATAATTTTAAATAAATATAATCTGAGTTAATAGCCTTTGGGTTTTTGTTTTTTTTAAGCTTATACAAATTCCAGATTGGATCTTCATTAGAAAAGAAACTGTCTCCACATAATCAAGTCAGGGCAACTTCACCCTGTGAAGAGAGTGAACCCAACCAGCAAACCAACCGACACAGCCCACGGACCAATGCACAACCAAATAACCAAGATATGAACCTGAGGGGGGCCAAGTTCACTGGATCCAGGTGACTGCTGGTGAGGTACAAAAATCAAGAAGACAGTAAGGAGAGGTCTGCTCCACTACACCATAAAACCAATATTCTAAACCATTTCATATTAGTTCTTAGTAGCACAGTATCAAATAGATTTTCTTTTCCTTAATACTTGCAAAGCATGCTGAGTAAAGACAGGCCTTACAGACCTGGGATGACATGGCTTCTGCATCACCAGGGCTCATGTCCACCTCCTTAACCTTCAGTGTTGTAGTCATGGTGATGGTAGTCAGAGGACAAAATGAATGAGGTAAGGGCACGAAGAAAGAAAAGAGTGAAATGGATGAAGTGAAAAGCTATTTTCTTCCCCAGTAATCTTGAGTGCTAGGGAGTACTGCTGGCCACGTGACCTTCGCACCAAACCCACTGGAACAGTAACAGGAAATGATGCTGAGGTGGTCAAGAAATGGAGACAGAAGGTGCTACTAGCTGCTTAGAGTTAGCATCAAAGTATACTTCACTCATATGATTCAATTATATTTTCCCTAAACAGCTTTATATTTACAGCATCTCGTTAGCTGCATGATGAATTCAACGTCCAAAACCAAGTCAAACTCAGTGTCCAGGACAGTTCGAGGTCTACCACACGACTGCTACAAAAATATAAGTTAGTCTAGAATGACTCAAACAGCAGAGAGAGAGGTAGAGGACAGAATGCTGAACACTGGGGATCAGGGCTGGTGTAACACTGTTTACTCTTAACGTTTATTAGGTATTACACACAAATGCAATAAGCTGTTGGTGCTATAGGCATCTGGAGGCTACCGTATATACAATTCTAACATATATTCAGTGTCACTCTATGCAAAATAGAGCAAACGAAAATAAAATAAAAAAATAACCAACACTGCCTTAAAAGTGCATATATGTAATTTATATAATTATGCCACCTCATCTGATTAGTGACATTAATCTGTTGAATATTACACAAAGCAACCGTTAAGAGAGTTTTACGCTTAATAACCTCTAATCACAGCTACTCTGAAAATGTGTTCTACATATCAAATTATTATTGGTGCCTTTTTAATCTCTCCACTGTCCTCAATTTCTGTACATTAATACTCTTAATAAAGCTGCCTTTGTCTCTACACTGACATTTTATATAACTTCATTTCAGCACTAATTTTATATATATATATATATATTCTCATTCCATTTTTTTAAAATACCTTTTCACCATTCTAATATTTTAATCTGTTCTACTTTTTTTTTTTTTTTTAAACAATACAGTGGGGTTGGCCAGGTGGAGAAATAAGAGGTAGAATAAAGAAATTATCAGGTAGAGGAAGCGCTGGTGGAGGGAATGAACAAAAGGAGGTTTATATGCATTCACACAGAGGTCAAACAGAGAGTGAGGGAGTGGAATATGGGGTAGGAAGAGATGTGTATGCGTTGACTTTTATGCAGCTGGATCACACAGCTCTTGCATCCAGGTAGCACCTGTATGAGCACGGTGCCTGATGCGAGTAGGTGTGGGTGTTGGTGTGAGCGGAGAAGCTTGCCTGTTGAAAACAGAGCTCAACTGATTTTCAGATTGATCATCTGGCTTGCCACTGAGAAACACTGGCAAAGTGGCTTTTCTTTGACTGGATACCACCTTCTCCAAATAACACAGGGTCAGACCGAGGGGTGTGGCTAAAATCAGAGCTAAGACTACAGACTGGCTTGCTGTCAACATCACTGCCAGGAGGAAGACCACTAACAGGCAAGGCAGGAACAGAGGGGAGGGATTCAGGAGGTAGCGGTGTACAGATGCAATTAGGTTAGAGCAAGAGAAGGCAGGGAGAGAGAAGCAAGATGGGAAAGAAAAGGGGAGAGAGGGGAGAAAGGAGACAGAAGCAATGGTTGAGACTAATGATGGACGGAGAGGTGATACAGTGGGCAAACTCAGTTGTGCTGGATGAGAAAATAAAGCAGCAACCATATTACTGATATTTGGAGGAAGATGTTGGGTAAGAAATCCTACCAAATGAGTCCATTTAAATGTCAAAATGTTCAGAATTTGATGCATTTTGGATGTAATTGTGTCAGAAATTCTATATTTCCAGGCAGTGATGGTACACATATTTAGTTTTGGAACCCACTTGGACATTAACATGAGCAAATTAGGAGAAAAAATGTGCATTTTTTTTATTAATCCTGATAAGGTGCCCGTGGACAGACACACGTTTCCATTCCCTGAAATGGAGAGAAAGCGAAAGATAAAAGAAACATATTTAACCACACCCTTCAGAGAGAACCAGCTTCGCCAATTTAGTAGTCCAGCTGTTGTTCTGGTTTCAGCCTGGCAGCCCTCCTCAGACTTCAAAAGCTCTGAAGTGAAAGTTGGAGAGGATGCGGGGTTTTGTGCAAGCTGTTCAAGATCAGCTAACTGCTGATCAGTGAAGAGGGAGAGGGTGTTTGAGGGGAGGGTCCACAGCGTGTGTGCAGTATCCACGTCGTTGATATGGTCTTCATCTTCGGAGATATCTGAAAGGATGTGGTCGAGCTCGGAGATGGAGTCAAGGGAAGGTGGGATGGACGAGAGCGAGGATGATGAGGAGAAGGAGAAGGGAAACATGAAGATTGACTAATGGGGGAGAATTGAAGGAACGTACAAGAGGAGAGGAAGAAAAAGCAGGGAATGAAGGAGAGTACAATGTGACAGAGAGCCAGAGAGTGGGTAGAGAGATCAAACACCGGCAAATACACATACCCACAAAGTAAAGGAGCAAGCCATGAAGAAATGAAGTTAAATCAAAGTGAGTGAGTGCATAAAACAAAATTTCAATTTCATAAAATGGTAGCAATAAGTAGGAACATGCAAGAGAGGTGTGAGAAAGGCAAAATTAAAAAAAAAAAAAATTAAAAAAGGGAGTGTGTGAAGGAAAAAGAAGAGAGAGGGAAAGAGACAAAACATTAGTCAGTGAACAACACACCACAATCGATTACAAGTGAACACAGCAGGGTAGAGCATAGTGCAGAAAAACAGTAGGCACAGGTGCTGGCAGCAATAGTGTCAAACAGGGTGTCACCACTGAAAGGGGCTGAGACAGGTGCCAAGATCAGAGTGCTGGGATGTGAGGGAGGATTAGCAGAAGAAGGGAGGAAGTGAGGGAAGGAAGGTGGAACAGGAGGCATGCACAGCATACGGCAATACTCTGTGTATACTCCTGTAATGTGGGGAGACTGGCTTGGTTTAGTACTGGGAACTAAACATTAGAGGGAAATGGCTCCTCAGTAGAGGGTAGCAGTCAGGCCAACAGAGTGAATGCTGGACTACCTGACATAGTTGCTCAGTAAAGACTAGTTGCCGTTGATAAGAAAACCATTAAAATTATGAAACTGAAGATATGAAGCTTTTTATTTTGTTGGTTTATTTACCTCTCCCATGCTTGCACACATTTAAGTTTTAGGGGTAAGAGAGCAGCTGTCCTCTGTACCTAGATAAGATCAATATCTCAGCATCCTGTCTGAATAGGACTGATATCCTTAAGTCTCTGTTGTTAAAGAGGCTGATAAACCTGTCTGAATTTGTGGTTGTTGATTGCAGTGGAAGATGGTGAAAAAGCTTTAACTCTCAGCTTTAATCAACATCTCTTGTTCAAGTCCACTAGCCTGTGAACTGAGTACCAGGGAAAGGTAGAGTAGAAATAACAGACTTCGTTCACCTGTCATGGTTAAGCAGTCGTTGTCATCAGATACACATACAGACTGGATGAGACTTGCCACAAATTATCAACAGTGATCCATAAATATGTATGTTTACACATGATTAACTTATAGTGTCACAATTCAGCAAACAGGAAAAAAACAAAAAAAACACATTCATTATTTCACAAAAAATAAAAATTAGGCAAGGAAACACTCCTACTGTATATTACAAAAGTTACAATAAACAGAAGAAACTGTCTCTTGGGTTCTAGCTTTCAAAACATACTGTCTTTCTATTTGGCACACCACAAACAGTTTCTATGGGACAACATTGACACAAAGTAGTGTTATAATTACAAAAACTAATTTACATACATTCTATTTTTATCTCCTCCTACCTTTCCTGTACATGCAAATGCTACATCTGATTTATGAACATACACACCTTTGAGTCTGAGTGGAGCTCCAGGTGAGGCTCACGTCCATTCTCAGCTGATTCCCTGCCAGCTTCAGTGATGCTGATCATTGGTGCTGATGAATGAGAAACAAAGAGCAAAGCAGTCTGCGTCTTCCACTGACAGCTATTGTAATTGTTTAAGTACATAACAATATATATATTTTTAGGTGCAGCATATTAATAGCACCAAAATAAACTGAAATATAAAACAACAAAACATTTTAACAACATTAGGTTGCAGTAAAACAATATAGCCAGCAGGGGGCAATATCAGCGAACAGAATAACTTAACATGCTAAACAGAGGCCTACAGCTGAATGAACTGAGATCTGGAAACCCAGCAAAAAATTTTTAAAACTGTAGGCAACAAGAGTTTTTTTTGGTGAAATTAGCAACACGGTTCTCTAGAAGTAGATAACATGCTAATCTTATTACAGTTCTACATGAGATCATTACACATGTATTTATAAATCTGACGCCAATGAAGACATGTTTTGCCCATTGCAAAATTTTAAGAATCTGTGTTTTCTTCTTCACTATGCTGTGCTGCATCTACACGATGTAGGTTTTATGTGTTTGGATCCACAGAAAATTCATTCTCTTCATCTTTCTCCCTCTCTGTCTCTCACTGTGTGACAGGAAACATATGCTGCAGCCATTTCCTGTATCTGGTCAGGCATTGAGTATTTGACATCAATACAAACAGAGACATGCACAGAACCCTGTGCAATGCCTGAAATCCATGACCCTACTTCCATCCACCCTTCATTCCTTCCATCTGTCCATTAAATAGAGCTCAGAATAAAGAGTTCCATGCCTCACTTTCAGTTGCATGCATGTGTGTTACCTCCATCCAAACTGCGGCTGATGCGCTTTGATGATGTGCGTTCAAAGCTGGGTGCCGGTCGGTCTATGAGGGAACTGGCCATGCGGGTCTGGGCCTGAGTTCGTCCACTGTAACGAAACTTTGAGCCCAGAGTCAAAAAGCGGGCCTTAGTAGAAGGCTCTGGTGCATTTAACCTAGTGATGAAAAGACAGACAGACAGACATGGAGTGGTGTTGGACTGAAACATGAATTTTAAAACTTTTAAAACTTTGCAATGAAACATTTAGAGTCACATTTATATTTCCATGGGTAAGGGAAGCAAAATGCTTCCAGGCAAATCCTCCTTGAACAGGATATGAAAGGAATACTCAAGCTTCTCTACAAACACAAACACAGACATAAAAATGTGCAAACACTTGAGGCAAACATGAGCATTAGAAGAGAAGCTTCGTCGCTGTATCTGATCTCTAAGGCAACAAATACACACTATGAGATATGCGTTCTTCACACATTCACACATTTCTGAACTCCAGACTCTAAATCTCTGAAATTAATGTCCAGGCACAGCATACTTTTGCAGGAATCAGTGTGTACATATCTACCTGAAGAAACTGTGATTCTCCACACAGACTTTCCACAGCCTTTTGGCAGCTCTGTGATTCTGGAGTTTGAATCCCACTGTACTCTCAAACTGCTCCGTCTATCAAAGAAACGCAGAGCCAGCGACAATACGAGGATGTTCCCTTATTAGCACAAAGGGTACACTAGAAAGATAATTGACAGGTAAAACTAGTGTATGCGCATACTTACCTCGCCTGGTCTGATCTTAATGTAAAAGTTGTTCCTCTTGTATGAAATCTTGAGTATTTTGGGCCAAGCAAAGCGATTTATCCGAAGTCTGTCTTTGTAGACCAGGAGTCCGTTGGCACACACGCCAAGCATGATGTCCACACCCTCTGAATCCTGTGACAGATACAAATGTACATTACATATATTAATTTGATTAACTATTTGTTGTAAACACCATCTATTTATCTAAGCTAGATCATATTGTGCATGAACTGATTTTTAAAGTAGACCGTTTAAAGTCACCGGAAACTCAATTACCACACACACACACACACACACACACACAAACAGTGCCACGCAGTGCAACTCTAACACATTTCGCTGGCAGAATAACACACTGTCAAAGCTTTTAAGGCTCCCAGACCATCTGCTAATGGTATTGATTACAGTAGTGAAGTAACAGAGGAAAAATCTGTTGCACTAATGGACAATGCAATATGTTGATAATGGACACTTCTATCAGGACACACACACAAACATCCCACGGCCTTGCCATGGTATTAGCTCCTCATCGATCTCTGACCTTGCACTGTAGCTACATTCAAATATTTTGGCTGGTTACAGTGAATGTTACAACAAACGATTTTCGCAGCCTTTTCTGTGAATAAGCAATCAAATAACTGCAACAAGAAGCTCACATACTGTTTGATGTTATTACGATTATAAATTAGATTCGAAAGTTACACACACAAAAAAAAAGAAATTATGGAAAATCATCAGGAAACCAAACAGCTGGGTGGTTGGGGAACATGCCCCATGGCCAAAAATGCCCTGAGCACCACATCCCAGGTTCGGTTCCTGGCTCACACAAGCTGCCCACAGTTCATTAACTTGCTTCCCCCTGCCTTCTTCTGTCTCTCTACAAAATAGCTCTCAAATGGAGGCAAATAAATTTCTTAAAAATATATACAAACTAAAAAAAAAAAAAAGAAAAAGAGAAGATATTTTTGTTTAATTTTCCAAGCATTTAATGTCACAGACACAGGACACTTGAGCTAACAGTTTTATTCGCTCAAATGCATTTTTGAATTTCTCCTTATACCATTGCTCAGTGTGCATTTTATTTTCCCTTTTTTTAACATTTGTGCTTTTAAATTGTTCTGACATTGCAGGCCTTAGGGATTTTGAGACTTGTGCAGCAAATTAATGGCACAGGACAGAAATAGACTGACTCCTTGAATTCCCACAACTTTGGTATGCCATTTAAGAAGAAAAAAAAAATTCAGCTTTTTAAAGGCTCTCCCTGATGCGCTCATCTTTTCCCTGGTTCTCTCTGTGTTGCAATCAAGTGGAGCATGCCCTTAAAGGGGACTCGCCTCTTTCAAGTATCTGTCCCCATCTCACTCTAACCTTATTTCTACCCTCCATTTATTTCCCCCTCTCAAGCTCTCATCCTTCCTTTCTATTTTTAAGACTCCCTTTCTCTCATGCTTATTTCCCCTCATTTTTCAGTCCATCTTGCACAAAGACACACAAACATACTGGGACAAACATGAAAACATGCACGCATTACACTGATGACCTGCTATCCCAGTGAGAGACTGGCTGTTCCCATGGCAATGGCCTCCCTGAGTGTTTGTACAGCTGACGCACGCACGCACGCACACACACATACACACACACAGTGACACAAACATGCAAGCCCACCAGCACCCTCTCCCCACATCAAAGAAACTGTGCTGAGCCACAGATGTTAACAATGAAAAAGAGAGGATTCATTCATTCATACCTTAGCGTGGTGCAGGTCCACGCCGTACATGGACAGCTTCTTGGCATTTTCAAGAAACTGTGTGTCGGCCTGCGCAGGTGTCATTCCCCTTAAAAGCAAAGAAAAGGCTCAATTAATTTAAAAATGCTCAGATTTCATACAGTGACATATTCTGTCTGATAATGTAGTCAGGCCTTTTGTTTCTGTCTGCCTTTTATTTCCATTTTAAATTTACTGTTGATTTGATTGAAGATTTTGTCTATGAAAATTATCCCTTAAAATAGCTATAATGTAACTGTAAACTTTAGCCTTCATTATTATGTGTTATATAAAAATTTACTGCCGTCTTATCTTCACCACCTATCCACTGTTGCAGCTCAGACTGAACTTAAATTCTACTCAAAACACTGTAAAAAAAGAAAGAAAAAAAAGAAAAGGAAAGACAAGAAAGGACTACTCTACACTGCAGAATGGAAGTTGTAATGTTTTAGTAATTCCATTTGAACAGGAAAATGGTTCTATAGAAAATGGAATTGTCTCCAGGCTGCCTACAAGTCAGTGAATTGGAATAGTAAAATGTTTTCCAAGTGTTTTTGTATCCATCTCTGTTAAAAATGTAATAATGATAGACAACACAAGCCTGCAACTTGACTATGTTATCAAACAGCTACTGCTGCTTTAGATTGGGAACAAGGTTTATCCTATCATCTGTTCTGAAATGTTAGGCCCACCTTGCAAATTGACCGGAATGGTTCCTTAGTCTGTCTGAACCTTTGTGGACAGCTGCAGTGCACCACTGTTTCTCTCTAATACAATGTCCAACCACAGGCTGCTCTGTTACTCCAATAAGTCTTTTAAGCATATATTATTGCATTGTTGTTTTAACAAAGTGGATTATTATTTTAGCATAGCTTCTCTACCCACCAGAGGTGTATGTGAGAATCTCTGTGCAATCAGTTTAAGAGCTTTTTTTTATTATTATTATTCTCAAAACCCTGTAAAACTGTTGTATGCTACACAATGGAAGCTACCTCATACAAATCTGTGTGATAACCAGTTGTGCAGATATAATACAGGAGCTAAGAGTCCAGCAACTTCACAGATAGCAAGTGACTGTCCTGTGTCCTGCCTCCTGCCCACTCTACTCACGTCAGTAATTCAAAGCAGCACCCTCACTGAAACAAACTGTAGTGAGAGTATCAAGAATGCGGCTGTAGAGAACCTGTTGTGTGCTACATGTAAGAAAGGACAATTTGAAACAATGTCTTGGAATGACTGCAGCAACATTTTCTGGAGTTTGTGTGAAAACAGCTACAGAGAGTCTAATTATGACAGGTCAGAAGAACTCCCTAACCATCTTTGATAGCATGACTCCTGATTCCTCTGACCTGTGGGACTTGTAGAGCTCAAGAATCTTCTCCTCCATTTCTTTGTTCTGATTAGGTGCAAAGGTGAGCTGACTAATGAAGTCCAAAGGGCGAGGCTGGTCAGGTTCATAGTCACCAATTTCTGCCTGTTTAAAAAAAAAAAGAAGCCAATTCATAAATACAAATACAAACATAGTTACTTATCCACCTGCTGCACATCACATACATGTACACACAAATATAAATGCAAAGCATTTGAGTATATAAGTACACATCCTGTACCTGCAGTGTGTATGAGCCCAGCAGAGCGTGAGTTACAAAGGAACAAGGGAGTCGTCCAGAAGCCACATCTTCACGGAGCTGCAGACACAAAAGGTACCTATAAAAGAAGGAACGGGAGAGGGGGAGAGATTATAAACTGAAACCAAGTCAAATAAAAACAAGAAACAACTTGTTCAAAGTTCAAAGTTCTGACTTTGCTTTGAAATGGAAGCACCTCTACTATTCATGATAATGAAAACATCTGTGTAGCCAAATTGCTTCTGCTCCTTTTAAGCCTGAGAATAAGATCCTCTGCTGTGGCTTAAATTTGTTTGATGTTTATACAATTGCTGTTATATTTGTCTATCATAACGCTTAGATCTGCAGTCTCTGAACTGTCTAGCAGCCATGTGGATTTCAACAGTGTAGCTGTCTCCCCCAGTAACCCTTTAGTCATAAATCCATTATCTAATGAAACATCACTAATTCAAACCCCTCCAAGCACAGGTATTATTCTGGCAACTGAAAATGTCTCTCAAAGACACTTTCACAGAATGACACTTGCTGACAGGGAGGCTTAAACCCCAGTCATCAAGTTACACAGCTCCCTGTTAACTAGGCCAAAAATAATGCCTCAGGAAAATGCTGCATTTTCCTATTTTAATATGGCTAATTAGATAGAGGATGGAAAATAGGTATTGAACACAGTCTGTTAATCAGTGCAGTCCCCTAACTGTTTTCCACAGGATTTACCACAATCTGGCTATTAAAACTATCAAAAGCTGTTTACAAATTTGCAGACTCTCAGTGCTGAAGAACAATTGGCACTTTTGGTAGCAGGTCTGTAGGTGAGTTTGTGTATCCTTGTTTAGCTGCAACCATGAGAGAAGCTGTCTGCACCATTAGACATAAACCTCACTCTGAATGCTGCGCGCTATAACCGCGCCTCTGTGTATGTGTGCCCAAGTATACATGCAACAGAACTAACATGCACAAAGCCAACTTAATTTTGCTGTATTATATATATTATTGGGTGTTACAGCAATATAATAATACTGATACTGTTACTCATAGTAACAAATCAGCGACTTACTGTATTGTGTAGTTCCCCACAGCCATATAATCTTAAATGCTCTTAAAGCTCATGGTTTTGGTAATAGGGCCTAAATTTTTAATGTTTTGTTTCCATTTTGAATTTCCATCTTCGGTTTTTCATAAGTGGCCAGAGAAATGCTATAAAGCCAGGTCTTTTTTCTTTTTAATTACATGCGAGAGTGTGCTGCATTTTGGTCGCCTAAAGTTGTGCTAGTTTCTCTCCTCTGCTCTCTATTTCACCTCAAGTGTTCAAGCTCATCAAGTGCAATAGAAGTGTGCCAAAAAGAGTTAATCTGTCTAGAACCAAAGACAGACAAGTCAATCCCTAAATGTCTGAACTCACACCAAAATATCAGTGGGGTTTTTGTGATTGTTTCATTAATTTTTTTTTGAATATACACACCCACTCTGAACCCAGTAGCAAACATGCTCTGCTGCTGCTTTCTTATTTGATGTTCAGACTGACCAATATGTACCTTGTAATGTCTTCAGTGAGGAGGGATGGGTCAGGAGGGTAGAACTTGACGTTGAATGCGAACTGCCAGTTGTTACCTGCAGAAAGATAAATGTAGCAAAAGTAGAAAGTAAGAATTTTGTGCGTGCACACACAAATAACCAGCATCACATAACCTCTTTTCTCAGCTTTGCCAAATACATACTGAAATGCTGATTCACTGATCAGAAACAAAAGATCTAATCATGGCCGGCAGTATTACCACTAAGAGGTCCATCATTTTGTCATAATGTGGTTTTCTGTCAAAGCGCACAAATTTCATTTCAGTTCTAATTTGTCTCCGGTCATTTGTTCTTATTCCCACAAAAGAGCACACCATCTGGAAAAGGTCAGACGTCACAGTAAAACCATTTCCTCCTCCAAGGTCACACCATGGCAACAAAGACTTACATGTGAGTATCCGTCCATGTGAGGGAACTGCCCATGAGTGATATTGCTTTGTATGTCCTATTGGCTGAGTGCTAAACACTAAGTGCTTTGGAGGTCTTCTTTGACCATTTCATCTTTCTAAATAACTGCATGCCAACCAACTGTCCTTACAGTCTTAAAATCTATGTATGTTCTATTCTAAATCAACCACCTTGTCCTCACATTCTTTTGCAAACTATTCCTTTAAAATATTACTTTGCAAAAGATTAAGGGGGGAAATTTACTGTTTTCATAAAAATGCGGGAATCTGAAGTGGCATGATTTAAAATTTTCACATGCTTAAAATCCACTGATGCTTGTGCAGGAGTAACCAGAGAACCACAACATGGATCTGAACTTTCTTAGAGCTTCCTGAGGCCACCTGAATACCATCTACATTCACTGGCCACTTTGTTAGGTACACCTCAGATTCTAATTACATCGACTGAACTAGCTCCAAATGTACTACAATGGCAAACAGGATCAACAGAGCGAGGCATCCAAAATGTTATATTGGATTTTGGACAAAATACGAATGCTGCCAAATAACAGCTACACAACTGGGACTGGTCTACTGACTGGATTTAATCCAGAGTAATGTTCACTGCTTGAAATCCTGTGACACTGATGTCAAAACTGAGAAGAAAAAAAAATCTTGTCACTATTTCTCAAAGTTAAAGTTTTACTGCTGAATTTCTATTTGTGGGATTTAGTTGTAATGGAAATCTTTTTACTTCAGACATCTGATTCCAGCCAGCTTCATTTTTAAGGGGAGGATGAAGCGGTGTTTTTATTGACTAAGACAGATTAATACCCATGATGCTTTGTAAAATTCATTTCCATGTTTTTCTCCCTTTAGCGTCTTTTTCTTAAGTCCATCTGTACTTTTTTGTTTTTTAAAAAAGCATTTTCTATGATATGCATTGCATCATCTTCTATTTCACTCTAGTAACCATGTAATAGCTTGTTCTTCCTCTATAGTTTTATCACACCACTAAACCAGGTTTCCAGAGACCCTAAAAGCAGGCACATCCACAAAACTAAAGTAACCTGTACTGTAGGAAAAACCCTCTTCAGATGTTGAGGGTAACAGAGCTTTGTTTTTATAGTTGCTGATTCTTATTAAGAGATGTTCCTTAAACATTTGTAAGGATGTATTTTAACTTGTCATCAAAGAGACTGCATCTTTGGAAAATATTCCAAGAACCAATTTATTAAAAAAAAATAGAGAAAGAAAGAAAAAAGTGGGGTTTGGTTACAATGTTTAGATCCCACCCCAGCGCGCAGCAAAACAGACTCACAGCTGAATGTAAACTGAAGGAAGTTTAGAGCAGAGTGGTGCCAACCCTGTCATTTGTGTGGTGTTGTGTACACACAGGCAATATGAGTAACTCAAATCAACATCAGCCCACATGTACAGTCTCTCTCGGGCCATAAACATTCAGACAAAGAGGGAAACTCTGAACACACAGCCAGATGCATAACACTCGTCCATGAGCTACAGGCAGACACACACTTTGAACACACCCACACATAACTACCTAGCATACACTAATTAAAAAAGCTTTTTATGAGCCTAAATGATATGTTCTCACTCTCAAAAGTGCAAATTGAAGTTTAAGACAGTGTGTTAAAGCTTGTTTTGGTTGTAGTGTAAAAACGGAGAAGCAAGAGAAAATAACTTGAGCTTTTCAACCATTTGTTACTGTCAGAGTTATGGTGCCTGGGTCACACTTTTGAATCTGTCCACTTGGCTGTGTTGACTGGTCCAACTGGCATGATGATCTGAAACAGACGTTTCTGGGTCCAATAAAGTGTTGCAGGAGGAATGAGTATTACCCAATCAGTACTATGATTAAGTATTACCCAATCATGTCAAGCTATGCGCCCCAAAAGGGATGTTTTATATGGTCAATGCTCAGTTGTTTTCATCACCCCCAAGGCATGGTTACTGAATGACAAATGGAGGAAAAAAGGCTGAACTGACATTTCTTAGTTCTGCTCTACTCCAGCAAAACCAGTTACACATTAATGTCCAACTTTAAATAATGCTAGATGTAGGTGGATGTTTTCTATAGTGATTGGTCAGGGAATAACCAAATCAGAGTGGGTGTGATGAACTGAGTTCTGTGATAATAGGTGAAGAGCTATGATATTCTCAGAAAAAGAAAAAAAAATGTAAACAAGGAAGCACCAACTTTCAAAAAGGGCTTTTAACTGGAAAAAAAATGCCATGACAAACTGTAGCAGCTGTAATTTGATGAGCTGATCTGCTGTTTGTCATTAATCCATAGATGCTGTTGCAAATTGACTTTTGCCACTGTCACAGATACGCTGCATGCATGCAGATATACAACAAAGCTTTATAGACCTGGCAGCTCTGTACCACACCCTTAATGGCTGTCAGTCAACAAAAGATGAGACACAACACCTCATCTCCCATTTACAAATGAACAATAGTCAACAAAGAGCTCAATAAATAATGAAGTAGAACCCTGGTAATCTCTGCCACGCTGCCAGACTGCTGTTTGGTCTCAAATTTCTCTGGTGATGTAGTTTGTTTTTCCCTTTGATATCTGGATACTTGCTCCATTTTATTAGATCAATATTTTATTCATAGGCCTTTTGGCTGACAACAACACTTTTTTCTAAAAATGAAAACCACCTTGTGCTGTTGAGGCACAGTGAAAGAGAAATAAGGATGGACTGACAGACTTGCACATCTTTATGTCAGCATCCAGAAATAGAAAGAGTGGAACTTACTGCGTATCTGTCTTTTAATTTCCTTAGTGGGGTCCAACCAACACTAGAATGAGAACGAGAAAAAGAAGACCATTACCCGCGGTCACATATTCCTCGCTGAAAGCATCCATGTCTACAGTTTCTACATGTGGACATTACTGACTCATTTGTTATTACATCCTGTGTTTGTGGATACAAACCTTCTGGTCATGGTTGTCCTTGTATGTCAAACCAAAGTAGTCTTTTTCCAGCAGATTAAGATGCTCACACACCTTAAAGAATAAGTACTGACCCTTAGCACGTTTCTGCAAAAAGACAAAACATTTATTTTAAATTTGCTCTTAAAACAATGTTACAAACCAGTCTAATATGTCCAGCAGCTTCCCCAAAATGCTTTCAACATCAACCTTCAAGCTTAAGAAATATTCCTGGAACCACATGCCCCCCCACATAAGTTTTAAAAAAAAGAAGAAAAAAAAAGTTTTTTAGTAAAACAAGACACTTAGAGCATTCCTGTCCACAGCTCTATCAGTGCCTCTCTGTTCCCTGCATTTCATTTTCTTCTGTTTCTTTTTTTTTTTTAATGCTCAGTCTTTCCATCTGTTCCACGCATTCCTTCAACTCCAATAAACGTTTTAGCCATAAAATCCTCCAGACTCCGCTATGACAATGACATTTAGCACACGAGCATGTGTGCAGACACAGCAGCAACCTTTAGGCAGACAAAAGGTCAGAGAGGGTGGACCAGCTGGGGGAAAAAAAAAAAGATGGGAAAGAATGAAATAATCATATAACGCTCATTTCTTTTCAGTTAGTCAGCCTCAGTGTAACACTGGGGCACAGACAGTGTGACATTAGGCAGACAGACATGCAGATTGGGCAGGGAGTGTGGTGAAAGTGGAAGGAAGAGGATGAAAGGGTGCATTTTTCCTCTTGTCCTGGGATAGCTGAAAACATCTGCGGTATTTTCCTAAACTTGGTCAAACACATGTGCAACGTTCACACAAAGAATGTGAGAGTGTGGCCTTTTAAAGTTGAGTCTATGCCAGAGTGCCCTTAAGCAAGGCACTCTGGGCAACTATCTAATATCCACAAGTAGTTACACAGATTATAAACGGGATTCGAGCAACATAAAGATGATAAATTCCCTGTGTGTATCTTGCTGAGGAAACATATTTCTAACCCACTGTGTTAAAAGCTGAATTATCTGTACCTAATGAAATGCTATGAAACACCACTTTAAAAGCATGTGATGCTAAAATCCTGCTAAAACCATTATTAAGTAAAATTCTTAGAAACAGCATTAAGCCCATGTGACACTAAGACCCTCTTTTAAAACCCACAACAGAGTCAGAAAATGTCTGCTCAAAGTTTTTCTTCAAAGTCTACAACTAATAAAATATGCATTAAGTTATTACTCTGGAATAAATTTGATGCCATGGGTTAATAAATAGGACAGATGGATGATGGAAGAATGAAGTGTGTGCGTGTGAGGTATTGTGTGTGTGGTATTTTCTGTGTGTGGGGTATTGTGTGTGTGTTGGAGGCCTGCTGGGCAAACCAGAAAATTTAATCTCTGGAATGCATTGTGCATCTCTCCCTCTCACGGACCTAACTATGCCAGCATGTGGAGAGAGGGATGGATGGATGGATGGATGTGTGAGAGTGCGTGCGCTTGTATTATAGGACAATAGCAGTTAGTTGCCATATCAGCATTATCTCTTGTGAAACAAAGCAGCTACTGTTCAAATGAGCGCACTCTCTCACTGGCACACTGCTGGGTGTCACCATACTGTAGATTAGGATGCAGGTTTGCCACAGGGAGGCTATCGGCAAAAGCCCTCAAAGCCAAATGCAAAAATGTTGGCAGGGGGAAAACGGTCAGCGCTCTGTTCAGGGGTCGTTGAACCAAAGATTTAAGCGTTAACAGCTCCAGTGGTTCTGCAGAGTGGCTATTCTGAGCGGCTTCTCGCTGAATGGGAGTGAGTGTAGGAATGTGAGGAGAGGTACAGCAAAAAAATTTGCATGGCTTTGGGTAAACATGTTTTTAAACCATCATTTTACTATTAAAAACATCTAACAAACTACATTTATCAAAAGAAAATAAAACCAAAAATCTCACTCCACTTACTCAACAGAAACTGCAGATACACTAAACATGAAACACGTGTGACATATCTGTAATGAATATGTTCAAGTGTGCGTGTAGGGGGTCTAGGGCACGTGCTTGTTAGGGAGGAACAGATGCTGAAAACTAATCTGGTGAGACCCCATAATCTGCTGGGAGTGTGCGCGTACGTGCCTGTGTGTTTTAGTCTCCAGACAAGCCCCTGCAGCGCGCTGTGCTTTGCAACGCATTTATCCCTCTGAACTACGCCCCGAACAATGTGAGCGGGTGCTTCTGCCATTACTGCACTTTGAGTCAGGAAGTTAAATACTCACATGCACAAACACACGCACACAGACGTGCACACGCTGGAGCTGATCCTATTAGCGATTACATCATTGACACACTGGCACTCACATGACGAGCATAAGAACACAAGATGGACAATATGTCCATCCACTCCGTCAACAAATGGAGCAAACTCCTTACATCAGAGGAACAGATTAGTCTTTGAAGGACACTGGAGTACTCCAGTAAAAAAAGAAAAAAAAAAGTGCTGATAGATATTGAAATGTTTCATCTTGGACCAACATTAAAGTGGAATGCTATAAAGAGTGCACATGTTCTAATCTACAGCCATAACATACTGACTTGACCTCACATAATTACATGTTTTACACTGTGCTGGTCTCTGAATTTTAATCAGTCTTACCTCCACCTCACAGGTGAAGTCAGTCCCATCCAGGAGGGTCACATGACACACCACCAGCTTCATCTTGTTCTTTCTCACCAGACGAAGAGGAGACTGGAAAATAGAGGTCTGGCCTTCTCCTGCCTCCCCTTCAGCCTCCACCGCTCCCTCCTTCTCTTTCGTTTCCTCCTCTGCTCCTTCTCCCTCTGTTGTCTCCTTGGTCTCTTCCGGACTTTTCTCTGCACTCTCTTCCACCTTCTCCTCCTTGGCAGGCTATTGGGGTTTACAAGAATTAATATGGCAAACTTTCATCTATCTTCTTAAAAAATATAAAAATGTCTTCATTACTGTTTGAGACCAAACAGTTTCTGCGTGTGTAATTCCCCTCTAGTCTGAATTTGCTCAGAAAAGGCACAGGCGTTTCTTTTGGCTTGATCACTGAAATGTTGATGTCACTGGGTGGGCCTGGGTGGCTTAATGTGATCACTGGATGGAAGAGTTCATGTGTGTGCATGAGGGAGAAAGACTTGAGCACACACAGAAAGCCCTTCTTTGTTCTTTTCTTGATTTCACAGCATTTTTAAGCAGTCTGCTGTAAACGGTCGATACACGTCAACATTATCTGAACATTGTGGGAAAAATAGCACGTCTCATCTAGGGTTGCAGCGGTAACCGGTTTCACGGTATACCATGGTATTAAAATGCACGGTTATCATACCGTGGGTGTTTGCTTATTACCGGCAATAAGGGAAAAAGGCAGGCCAGCTGAGAATCTCGCGCAGGCATGCGCAGCTCCGTCTCAGCTGCCCCTTGGTCAGTGGCGCCGCTCTCAGGCACACAGCGGTGAAAATGGCGACAGATTT
The DNA here is from genome assembly GCA_024447675.2 of Pterophyllum scalare. NCBI lineage: Eukaryota > Metazoa > Chordata > Actinopteri > Cichliformes > Cichlidae > Pterophyllum > Pterophyllum scalare. The sequence goes on from JAMQGT020001824.1 coordinate 95,362, forward strand.
AACCAGTCTCCATCCTCCTAAAAAAAGAAAGCTAAACTAAAATCAGCAGCGTTGGACTACTTCGGATACCCACGAAACATATGTGAGGATGAGTATCCCGTTCGCAAACAGTGTGGAAGAAAATGGCCGCTAAAGGAGGGAATACTTACTTTCCTCATGCTCGGTCCACACGCTAACCACCAGCAAAAGTGCTGAGTCATCCGAACTATAGACATGCCCGTGGCCATGAAGCGCGTGCTGTGCTGGACACGCGTGTCCGTGTTAAGGGCCTTTCCGGACGTAATGTGAAAGATGGCAAATTTACATACGTTCATTTTAAAACTTTGGTGTGTTTATTTTTCATCTCTTAAAATCAGGCTCGGCATGAAAGCCTTAAGAGTGAAATCTGTATTATGAGGATCATGTCAGAAATAATCCCTCTGTCTGCAGCATCTGGTTATTTCCCACTAACTCAGCAGTACAACCTGTTATAAAGTAGTTGATCAGACACTGACCCAGGCTCAGTTTCTCAGATATTAAATATGTTTTAATGGTGATACATAATTTTACTGAACATTTTAAATGCAGGATGCTTAATTCTAAGAGTACATATAAAGTGTGTGTGTATATTGGTGTATAGTTTTTTTTGTTTTGTTTTTTAAAGGAGACATTTTAAACAAAACTGTCATTAAAAATGGTTCCAAGTACAATAAAATAATTTGTTAAAACAAAAAACTTTTGTTATTTCTTTAACGGTCAGAGTAACTTATAATAACATATGTGAAATACGGTGATACCGCAATAACCGTGATACCGCAATATTTTCTGAGACGATTATCATACCGTGAAAATCTCATACCGTTGCAACCCTAGTCTCATCCTTGGGTTTCTTGCAGTCTGTCTACCATGATATGTGGCCAATGACCGCTGGGGAATTTTAATCTCTCTGACAACTAATTAACATGTGACAGGGCACAATAATAGTGACACTGGCCTGATGTAAATGTATGAATACAGATAAGGCTGATGTTACATGCATGTTACTTAATCCTCATTTCCACCAACACTATGCTGATGCTGGTACCGTTTGAGAAGCCGCTCACATTTTGTCAGGTTTTAGAACCTATTATGTTGCATTGGCAGCAGAAGTTTGGGGTAATTTCAGTGTGAAGAAAATCACATCAGGCAGAATGTGTGCATCTTCACCTACAGCCAGTGATTTCAGTGGTTCTAACTTTGGGCCCAGCAATTTTGTAAAATAGTGCTGATGCCAGATTTTGTTTTAAACACAGGCACCCAGTGTTTTTTGGCGGGAATTTTTGGCGACTTGTATTGGCACCGTGACAGTAGAAGTGGGCTATTGAGCTGTCTGCAACCACTTCTAAATATGACTATGTTCCTCTGGACAGAATCAAAGATTTGTTTCCAGTTTGCATACTACATAAATATATAACTGAGTAGTACTAATCTTCTCATCTGTCAATAGTAAAAAGGGATCTCATTTGTTTTGTGATTCTCGGGATCTAAAAGAAAACCTCCTGTCCACTGCTCTTTAAAGCATGTGCTGTGGAGTGGTGCGGTGAACATGTGAGCAGTACCTCAGTTTCTGCGCTGGCGTTTGAATGAGATTCTGCTTCTTCTTCCTTCACTTGCTCCGACTTGACTTCCTCCTTCTCTTCCACTTCCTCTGCGTGACCGTTCACTTCTGGGGCAGGCCCCTCCTCTTCCTGCGTCACCTTGCTAACAGGTTCCTCGATGGGGGGGACCTCCTTTGTCGGGGAGTTCTTGATGGGTCAGGGGGAATAAGAAAAGAAAAAAACACACACACACACACACACACACACACACACACACACACACACACACTTACTTTTTAAAACTGAACCTAGAAGTTCATTAACTTACTAGCAGTTACAGTGAGCCTGAAAAACTATTGCTGTTCACTAATTTAAGTAAGAGTTCCTACAGAGCCATGACAATATAAGACAAGAGCAGCATAAACTGGCTTTACCTGGGTTTGAGACTTCTGCTTCTTAAGCCATGTCGGCAGGTATCGAGATATTCCTTTGCCTTCCTTCCCCTCTTTTTCCTTCACCTTTGCCTTTTCCTTCTCCTCTACCTCAGCGTTTGCTTCTCTCCTGGGACTCTTCCGTGGCCTTCTCTGATTGGTCAGGCTGAGCAGCTGACTCCTCTGCTTTCTCCTTCACCTCTGTCTCAGAGCCTGCTTCTGTTGTCATGGTGACAAGTCAACCTGCAGTGAAAAACGAACAGTGATGAATGAGCGTTTAATTTTTTTAAATTAATTAATTTTATTTAACCTAACAGATGATAAACGCATCTTGTTTGGCGTTTAGTTAATCATCATCTTGGCTAAAGGGATCTACATAACTTGAACAATAATACACTGCTCAAAAAAAAAAAAAAAGGGAACGCTCAAATAACACATCCTAGATCTGAATGAATGAAATATTCTCATTGAATACTTTGTTATGTACAAAGTTGAATGTGCTGACAACAAAATCACACAAAAATCATCAATGGAAATCAAATTTATTACCAATGGAGGCCTGGATTTGGAGTCACACACTAAATTAAAGTGGAAAAACACACTACAGGCTGATCCAACTTTGATGTAATGTTCTTAAAACAAGTCAAAATGAGGCTCAGTATTGTGTGTGGCCTCCACGTGCATGTATGACCTCCCTACAATGCCTGGGCATGCTCCTGATGAGGTGGCGGATGGTCTCCTGAGGGATCTCCTCCCAGACCTGGACTAAAGCATCCGCCAACTCCTGGACAGTCTGTGGTGCAACGTGACGTTGGTGGATGGAGTGAGACATGATCTCCCAGATGTGCTCAGTCGGATTCAGGTCTGGGGAACAGGCGGGCCAGTCCATAGCTTCAATGCCTTCATCTTGCAGGAACTGCTGACACACTCCAGCCACATGAGGTCTAGCATTGTCCTGCATTAGGAGGAACCCAGGGCCAACCGCATCAGCATATGGTGTGAGCACATGGAGGGCCATGTGGCCCTCCAAAGAAATGCCACCCCACACCATTACTGACCCACTGCCAAACCGGTCATGCTGAAGGATGTTGCAGGCAGCAGATCGCTCTCCACGGCGTCTCCAGTCTCTGTCACGTCTGTCACATGTGCTCAGTGTGAACCTGCTTTCATCTGTGAAGAGCACAGGGCGCCAGTAGCGAATTTGCCAATCCTGGTATTCTCTGGCAAATGCCAAGCGTCCTGCATGGTGTTGGGCTGTGAGCACAACCCCCATCTGTGGATGTCGGGCCCTCATACCATCCTCATGGAGTCGGTTTCTAACAGTTTGTGCAGACACATGCACATTTGTGTCCTGCTGGAGGTCATTTTGCAGGGCTCTGGCAGTGCTCCTCCTGTTCCTCCTTGCACAAAGGCGGAGGTAGCGGTCCTGCTGCTGGGTTGTTGCCCTCCTACAGCCTCCTCCACATCTCCTGGTGTACTGGCCTGTCTCCTGGTAGCGTCTCCAGCCTCTGGACAGTACGCTGACAGACACAGCAAACCTTCTTGCCACATTGATGTGCCATCCTGGATGAGCTGCACTACCTGAGCCACTTGTGTGGGTTGTAGAGTCCGTCTCATGCTACCACGAGTGTGAAAGCACCACCAACATTCAAAAGTGACCAAAACATCAGCCAGAAAGCATAGGTACTGAGAAGTGGTCTGTGGTCCCCACCTGCAGAACCACTCCTTTATTGAGTGTGTCTTGCTAATTGCCAATAATTTCCACATGTTGTCTATTCCATTTACACAACAGCATGTGAAATTGATTGTCAGTGTTGCTTCCTAAGTGGACAGTTTGATTTCACAGAAGTTTGATTTACTTGGAGTTATATTGTGTTGTTTAAGTGTTCCCTTTATTTTTTTGAGCAGTGTACAATTTTGTACAACAGAGATTTCAAAGGACCTGACTGATTTGAACCCCTTATTTTGGCAAGAATATCAATTTTTCATGGCAAGCAACATCATCTTCATCATTTATAAATGAGCCACATAGTCCTGTTTTTTCTTTGAGAGTGATCAGCTGTTCTCCTACACTGGAGGTAAAACGGAATATAAAACAAAAGAAAGCTCTTATGTACTTTAAACATGTCATAGAAAAGGCTTATATAAGTTAGCTGATTCTGACTCACAGCTGCTAATGGATGAGCTCAACTGTTTGAAACACTGGCTCTTGGATTGCTCTCTTTTTACACAAGAAAAGAAAAACACAAATGTTTGGGATGTCATTATGCAACCCAATAAGTTTCATCTGGGTCAGCAGCTGGTTACAAACATTTGCTCAAGCACACACACACACACACGCACGCACACAAAAGAGAAAGAGGGCAAATTACTCAATTTCTTGTAAAGTGAATCACTTGGTTTTACCCTGCGGCTGTGGTCAGCATACGCACTCTTCAACCCAAATATCTTTGGCAACACTGTCCACACATACCCTACCACAAAACAGACACTTTCATTTGAGGTGACCAAATTTTGTACATAATGGTGACACTGATAATGAGGACAGGTTAGGGTCAGCAATGTGGAAATCCACCCACACAGGGTGCCTACCTGGCTGAATCCACAGATTGCTTTATTCTTTTTATACACATGTAGCTCCACCCTGAAGGGCTAACCATGAATCATACGCTACACAGTCATTGTCATTCACTGCGCTTTCAATTGCTCTGAATCTCTTCTCCGACTATTTTCTCCTTCACCCAGACTAGGCCTTTCTGGCGTCCATTCCTCTGATTCTGATTATTCATCACATCGTCTGCATTTTATTTTCTGACCATCTTACCGGCTTTTTTTTCTGCCCTGCCACCTTCAATCAGAGAGGGACGTGCACACACCCGCCCACAGAGCAGCAGTGGTGTGCAGGGAGGAGGGGCTGAGAGTGAGAATTAGAGAACAGTCTCCTTACGCATGATTGGCTAATGAGGTAAAGAGGGGTAGAGGAGGTGTGTATGTAGGATACAAAAGAGGCTGTACACTATGTACCTGTGCAGATAAAGTTCCCCCCCCACCTTAAGTGGGGACATTATTTTTATGTTGAGCAAGATTTGTAAACATGTGACAGTCACCTCCAAACCTACAAAAAAATTACAATTAAATATTTTTATACATGTTTGCGTTAGGCTTCTAGGGATGAGCCTTTAATCTGCCTTTAAGTCTAACACTCAAATATTGACTGAAATATTTCAGGAACTGTTGAATGAATTTGTGGCACCCAGAGGATGAATCTTACTGATCATGGTGACCATGTGCTTTACTTCTCCAATGGAAGAGAAGTACATTCAGTGATGGATTTTATACTAATGATATACAGATATTTGATATTCAAAGAGAATTAAACCTAATGAGTGAGTTAAGCTCCGATGCTTTCTTCTGGTGCTCCCACAAGGCTTCTTATTTCGTTTTTAGTGAGATATTGTAATATCTTTCGTCATGCTCAGGACTATTTGTATTGCTAAAAAACGTGAATAATTTCAACAGGTAAAAGGTTAAAGTAGTTAATAAGAGTAAAAGCAGAGGCATTACAAGCAAAGACAGGGTGCGTCAACAATACTAAAGCCAAAGTTTTCCCACCCCTGACCCCAATTAACCAATCTGCATCAAATTCTTCAAACCAGAAAACATTCACCAATAGTGTTGCTGCATTGGTGCAAGCCCACAGATAAGGTTAATGGCAGTTTCAGTTCTGTGGTGGCAGCCATCTCTACAGGTTATTGTAGGAAAGTGCACATTGGTTTTTCTTGGCTTTCCATTTCATGAATTAGCATAGCATTTGTTGTAGTGCTCAACTTGAGATTTGATTCGTGGTCCTACACTCAGCCACTTTGGTGAACTGCTGATAAACACAAATATCTAATCAGCTAATCACATGGCAGTAACTCAGTGAACTTGGGCATATAGACATGATCAAGATGACCTGCTTAAATTCAAGGTGAAGATCATAATGAAAAATAAATGTGATTTAAGTGGCTTTGATGGTTGTTGATACCAGACAGGCTGGCCTGAGTATTTAAGAAACTGCTAATTTAGTGAGATTTTCTCACGCAACCATCTGTAGGGTTTAGAAAGAATGTGCCAAAAAGAGGAAATATCCAGTGAGCAGCAGTTCTCTAGGTGAAAATGGCTTGTTGATGCCAGAGATCAGAGAATGTTAGAGAATTGCCAAACAAAGCAGCTGGGCTACAGCAGCAGCAGAAGACCACACCAAGAACAGGAAACTGAAGCTACAAGTCACATGGGTTCACTAAAATAGGGACAGAAAATTAGTAAAATGCCGCCTGGTCTGAAGAGTCTCAATTTTTGCTGTGACATTCGGATGGTAGGGTCAGAACTTAGTGTGAACAACATGAAAGCATGGATACGTCCCACCATGGCTTTTTCAGTGGTTGAAGCTGCTGTTGGTGGTGTAATGGTGTGACACTTTGAGCTCCTCATTTCCAACTGAGCAGTGTTTAAATGCCACAGCGTACCTGAGTATTGTCGCTGACCATGTCCATCCCTTTATGACCACAGGGTACCCATCTTCTGATGGCTGCTTCCAGCAGGGTTACACACGTCGCAAAACTCAAATCATCCCAAACTGATTTCTTGAACATCGCAACAAATTCACTGTACTCCAATGGCTACCAAAGTCATCATATCTCAATCCAATGGGATGTGGTGGAACAGGAGATCCACAATTGTGCAAATGTGTGATGCTATTGTTGAATATATCCCAAGAAGAATGAAGGCAGTTCTGAAGGCTAAAGGGGATCCAACCCCATACTAGCAAGATGTACCTAATAAAGTGTCTGGTTACTATAAACAAACTGTTTATATCCTGGTGACAAAAAGCAAAAGTCCATTTCTCCCCATTCATTTAGAAAAAGAATCAGTCTTGGCAACTTGAAATACCTGCCTGGACTTTTAGCCAAAACGGCTGTTGAGTGAGAAGACTTGGATTGTGGGACTAGGATTGTTAGAAGTTGTAGTATAAGTAGTATTTATTTGGATGTTGTTTTAGATGCAATGAGCAGAATCTTTAGTTAATCTTAAGTTAATTTAGTTAAACTGAACACACCAAATAGTTAATCTTTCTTGTTACAACACAAGGGGAAAGCTATTTTAGAGACGGATCTCATTTAAAACAACATGGGCAGTCTCACTAAACTATGATAGTAGGAAAAAAAAAATGGCCAGAGTACAATCCCCCACAATCTTGTTATTGGCAATGATCTTCCCCATTATTTCAGTTGTCATAACAGGTCTGTTACTACCTACTAACTGCAGTTCATACTTCTTTGAAACACCATTTCTCAATGGAGCAGCTCTTAGTGTGCGTTTGTGTGAGCTGGCATTAGAGTGGAGCTTCGTCACGGCCATTTAGGCCTGCTTTAAACTTGCCCTCCTTCTCCCCAACTGTTTAACACCAGGAACCTTGTTCTACCTCTCTCACAACTATCTAGCTCACCCTCTTCTCCAGGGTGCCTCTCTCTTTTTTCACTAAATCTCTGCACTCATCTCTCTCCTCTCTTCCTGGGGCCCCTTTCAATCCCCACCCCCAATCACCCACTGGTATTATCTCCCTCTTAACTCCTCCCCCTCTCTCCCTTCTCTTCCACAGTCCATATAAAAACATCAATGACATTATTACAATCTCACTCCATACACATACCCCCACACACACGACACTTTATGGCAGGAAACTGTGACAGAAGTTTCTCATAAACGGGGTCAAATGTGGGCTGAACATGCCAACTCATAAACCCCTGTATAAGCAATCAGAAGATGTTCTAAAGTTTTTTGCTTCCTCAGGGACATTTTCATGCACAATTTGTCTAGTGGCATGTACTGAAATACTCAGGTGTTGTGGTACATTTCATCCTATTTCACAGCCAATTAGTAGCATTCAAGTAACCCAGATGTCTAAAAAGACACAAAAATACCCTGCAGATTCACTGTAAACAACCTCAGACAAAGCTAGCACTGCCAGCTGAATAAGAAGTTATTTTTTTCTGTTTTTGTGCACACTTAGGAGAACTGTTTCTGATTGTATTCAGCCTCATCCCTTTAATGTGATTTTCATTTCATGAATACAATACAACAATAAAAATGTGCCTTTGTATAATGCTGTACAGAATGTTACTGCAGTAACATTTTCTGCTCTACACAGCACAGTAAATTCTTACTCAGCCCGTTGCACCTTTAATTTTACAGATGAACATTTGACAAAATTAATTGATGAACTAATGACATTACCTACTGTTGCTTCTGTTGCCTTCTTTCCCCCGCAACTCTTTTCCTTCTTCTGACCTCCTGTTTCCCCTCTGTTTTTCTCACTTTCTGCCTCTATTCTAATCAGTTTTCCTTTCCCTTCACTTTCGCTTCCCACCTCTTAACAAATGCCTGCCCTACAAACTGTCATTGCCATTTTCCTCCTCCATCCTCTCCTAAGAGTCCTGTTTCCTCCCAGGGCGATTGCTCAGAGAAACGAGGGCAGAACATGAGAGAGCATGGGAAGGTGGGGGGTGCAGATAGTGAAGAAAAGTGTGTGAGGGAAGAGCAGGAACTGAAGAGAGGCTGAAGAAGGATGCAAGAAGGAAAGGGGGGAAAGCGGGAGAGCGAGAGATCTCACCAGCATGCCCACTACGTCAGATTAGTAATGGACATTAGCTTTAAAACTGCACTTCCACAACACTGCTGTCTTCATGTTTGTTCCTTGTTCACATCTATGCATGAAAATCACTCCGTCAAATATCATATAATCAATACACTTTCACTTCGCAATGTTTATCACTTAAAGGAAATGAGGCATCTTGCTCTTATGTTACCTGCAGTCACATGAGCCAAACACACACCCGACATTTTCTCCACTTACAATTTTATTGCTGTCTGACTTGGTTTTAGGGTTGTCATCATGGCAACGACAACTCCTTGGCCTGCACTGTGGCCAAGAGATAAAAATATACAACAGGCTGACGCAGGAATGGGTGCTAAACTGTACAACAAGAAAGAAAAGTGTGTCAGCCTAGTGCCTACTCATTTGTTAATTTTCATCTGCTAAAGCAGATATGACAACTATACAAACGCGTACATACCTGTCTTCCTGATTCTGTGGGGCATAAGTGCAGGAATAAAGGGGAGCAACTGGTTTCCATGGCAATGGCATTCATGGGCTACAACAATAAATCCTCGTGGAGACAAGAGATTACCACAGCAAAAATACAGATTAGTGGACGGGAGCTTCTGTGACAATATAGAGATTATGACCGTGTCTAAACCCACTTCAAACCACATCAGACTTACAGCAGATTCATGCTGGACCTACAACTGCAACAGCTACTTTAAACTCAGACTGAGCAGTTCCGAAAGATGAGCAAGACTGAAAATTTCAGTCTGAATTTGACTTCAGTAACAGAAACTCTGACAGACTGACTTAAGATTCTGTTCTTCACACGATTGCACTCGGCCTATAGGGTCGGGTGATATTATGGAATTATGCTGGGCTGAGGTTATATATTTTGTGCATGGTATAAAAACATCAAACGGCAGTCTCTATTGGTGGAATATACAGCTGAGCTCAGTGATCTATTAAAGATACTTTTGTGCAACTCTTGCCATAACGAGTTAAATGGTTGCAGGGATTTCAGGTTTAGTCAGCCAACATGAGCCAAGTTGTGTGCACGATGCTCTACAAAGCTGCGAGTAAAGAGGGTAAGCCTTCGCACTGGATCTCTATTCAGCCTACTGATGTGCCAGTCACTGCTGTGGCAGCAAATGTTATTGGGTCCTGTTATTGGTAATGATTTATGGAAAAACGTAGGGATGTCCCTGGCTACCAATTTCCTACTTCATCTAGAAGTAATTTAAATGCATTCTTATACAGGTTTATTGTCATATACCTGTATAAGAATGCACACATCAGTTAAGTCAGTAAGTTACTAAGGCATGTGAAAAATAAGACACCACTCATACCTATTAACCATTTTTTGGATTACACTCACAGTGGGATCTTGAACATCCTGGCTGAATATTCTGGATGACTGACCCCAGAGGTACTGTTTAATAAGGTATTAAACCTTATTATAATAACAACAACAACAACAGTTTAGTTTAAAAGTCCTGAGAACTGTAAAGCACCATAGCGACAAAGTTGTGAAAAAAAAATAATACAAATAAGTAGATAGATAGCTTTTATTGTCATTGTACAACGAAATTGAGCAGCAATCCTTAAGGTGCCTAAACCCAATAAAAACATTCAATAGCTCTAAAAAATAAAAATAAAAATTCAATGACTTCCAATTCAATAAACTGCAGATTATTGCACAGGCCCCAAGTAGCTTAAATAAATAAATAAATACTTAAATAAAATAAAATAAAAATTCATGTGCGTGTGTTTGCAGTGTTTAATTCCTGTACAGCGCTGGGGTAAAAGCTGTTTTTCAGTCTGTTTGTTCTGGATGTGATGGACCTGAAGTGTTTTCTGGAGGGAAAGTTTAAAAGAAAAAAGTGCCCAGGCAGATTTAGAAGGTTTTGCATCTGAACTCTTCAAGTTCCTATAATAAGTAAAAAAAACAAAACAAAAATGCCTTCTGAAAAGTAGATTGTACAAAAAGTCGTTGCTCTGATTTAACATTTTATTGTTATTGTTTTATTTTATTGTGTCTCTATAACAACTGTCAACATAACAGAAGAACATGCAAGTGCAAGACCTGCACATCACATCATTAAAAACAGTATAAATTTGAAAGGAAAACTGATATATCAAATGATAACATATTACTTAGGATACAATATTTAATTTATTTTACTTTACGAGAGCATCTGGTCCTCACACTGTCTGCCGAGAAAAATTCCAGCCCTTGGACAAATGTAGTTGATGACCCCTGCTCTTGTGGATATGTCTTTGCTAGGCCTGTGTTTCAAAGGAGGAGACAGAGCAGTCAGAAATAGCTGCCAGCGTGATGGCCAATCCCTGAACAATTTGAAAACTTATTTTCAGATGCAGATACACTACCTCCTAAGCTTTGGTCCCTAGAGGTGGAAGGGGTGGTTGGGTGCAGCATTATAAGGCAGTGCAGAGCCTCCCAGTGTACTCAAATCCACATACAAAGTGGAAGGACAGCGAGAGCCAGTTTCCCCATTTAGCCAAGCTATCTAAATACTGCTTTGGAGTCTGCAGCATCTGTGTAGAGTGAGGGTTTTTTTGTTTGTTTTTACCCCTTTCTACAGCAAAGGGTTTTGTCACAGCACAGAGGGCACGCTTCTTCGTCTCCTCCAGCTTTCCCCTTATCAGCTACTGCAGTTCTGGGTGAACAAAGGGCCCTTTTTTTTCCCTTTTTTATTTGTTCTCACACTGAAATCTTTAATACTACAAGAATGTCCATTTAATGTGTACCAGCTGAATAATGGTCACAGTTGCTGTGAGAAAAAAGCAAAAACTTTCTTTTTTATTGTGACATGTCTATTTCAGAGAAATACTGTGAACTATACCATGGAAGAGCTGTTATAAGAGCAACAACATGTATTAAAGTTTACTGAATGTATCATCTATGTTTTGAGCTTACTTAATAACTTTCTGACGAGTTTAGGTGTTAAGTTTAGGTTTACTTTATTGTTAGAAAGAGGTGACCTGTCCAGAGGTGGGGTACACTCTGGACAGGTCACCTGCCTATCACAGGGAGTACCTAAAGAGAACCCATGCAGACACAGGGAGAACATACAACCACCAGAGAGAAGGGACCCAGCTGGCCAGCAGTTTTGACAGCAACATTCCTCAGAGATTTTGGTCCATATTGACATGATAGTGTCACACAGTTGCTGCAGATTTGTCAGCCGCACATCCATGATCCTAAACTCTTGTTTCACCACATCCCAAAGGTGCTCTATTGGATTGAGATCTGGTGACTGTGGAGGCCATTTGAGTACAGTGAACACATTGTCATGTTCAATAAAGCAGCTTGAGATTGATTGAGCTTTGTGACACAGCACATTATCCTGCTGAGAGCATTCATTATAAGATGGGCACACTGTGATCATAAAGAGTTGGACATGGTTGGCAATAATTCTCAGGTAGCCTGTGGTGTTTAAATAATGCTCAGTTGGTACTGAGGGGCCAAAAGTGTGCCAAGACAATATACCCCACATTACACCACCACCAGCAGCAGCAGAAACACAGACTATTTTCATGACCTTGTGTGAATTGTAGCCTCAGTTTCCTGTTCTTAGCTGACAGGCATTGCACCTGGTGTTGTCTTCTGCTGCTATAGCCCATCTCCTTCAAGGTTAAACATGTTACATGTTCAAAATTGCTTTTCTGAATACCTTGGTTGTAACAAGGTTATTGAGTTTCTGTTGCCTTCCTGTCAGCTCAAAGCATCTGGCTATTCTCCTCGGATCTTTGACATTAACAAGGCCTTTTCAGCCAGTGCTCACTGGATATTTTCTCTTTTTCAGACCATTCTCTGTAAACCCTAGAGATGCCTGTGTGGGAAAATCCCAGCAGATCAGCAATTTTTAAAATACTCAAACCAGCTTGTCTGGCATCAACAACTGTGCCACTTTAAGAAATCATCCTTCATCCTCATTCTGATGGTCACTTCAAACTTCAGCAGGTTGTTTTGACCATGTCCACATGCCTAAATGCATTAAGTTGTTGATATGGGATTAGCTGATTAGACATTTGTGATAACCAGATGAACACATATACCTAATATAGTGGCCCCTTGAGCGTATATTTTTCCACACTGACAAAGAATTTTCTTATTATGCCACCACTTGTACAAAGTGCAACAGTTCTTCTAATCCATACAACCTTCTGTGTAACAGTTTCACATTTCAGTTTAAAAAATAAATAAATTATTCCTCTTCCAGTAGCCGCATGTGCCAGCTATTAACCTCTAACAGCTTAAGGCAGCTAACATAATCAGCAGTAGCGCATGGCAAAATATTCACATTAACAAAGCAAATTTATACACAGTGTTTACTTTGCACAACACAAAATGTGTTCTTTATGAAACAAAATGACTGAACACTTAATCTTTGTAATTCACCCAGAATGCATAGGATGAAGCCTGGCAATAATCTAGCTACCTCACAAGGTAATTAAGTAGAGATAATTTACAGAATCATTTATAATTTTGGCCTGTTGGTGGTCTTAAAAGAAAAGTTACGGATCACCAAAGTCAGAAGGATGCATTACCCAGGCACCATGAATTTCTACAATATATCTGAGCAATAATTCAAAGCTGAGTGGTGTGCTGACCAACAAACCAGCATAGATATGGTCAGCCAGCACACAGTAATGTTGTTTAAAGTACAAAGTAGGGCTGGGCGATATATCGAGTTTTTTTTTTAAATATTAAAATATTTATATTTTAATACGCGATATAAGATGAGACAATATCATTTATATCGATATAGTCTATGTCGCGTTATATTCGTACTTGTAGATCCTCCAGTTCTTTGTTCTTTCTCTGCACAACTTCACACTGCCCCGCCTCTCTCCCGTACCGCTTCACGTGACTCTATAGCTAGATTTAGGGGCTTTTCAAGTCCTGATTGTACGCTTTGGCATCGCCCGGACCCCCAGGAGTACCTGGCTGTTGGTTTGTACCGTAAGTCACGTGACCTTAATAGCGGAAGTGGATCTTGTTTGTGTGTCTGTGATGCAGCCATACGGATGCTGGGATACTGTCAGCACATATATTCAGTCTGTTCACATGTTTTGTTATTTGCACAGAGCACTAGATGAACAGGAGTACACACAGGAGGAAGCACTTTAGTGATGTCTACTTCACTAGAAACTGGCTTTTTAAAGAATAATTAGCCTTTTGCTGTTTGTGCTCAGTCTCCTTTCTGTTTACATTTTAATAGCACAGCTGTGAGTCTTTTGTTATGGAGGGAAAAAACGCAATTTATTTAAGGAGCATAATTTATTTATTTTTTAAATATGCCAATAGTTGATTTTTGAGCAATTTCTCATGTACATCTACAGCTGAATGTTAATAATATTATATAAATATATATATATATATATATATATATATATATATATATATATATATATATATATATATATATATATATATATATATATATATATATATATATACATACATACATTCAGCTAAAAAAATAGATATTATTTTTGGTACATATTAAAATTTTCAGTTTTTCTTACAACGCAGCTCCAGAAATCTCAAACCTAAAAATTTTGAACCAGCAACAACTCTTCAGAGGCGTTATCTACATGTAAAACCTTACTGTTTACACAGATGCAAAATGACTACCTTTGTATCAAAGCTGTATTGGGTCATTGTTTGTGCCAGTGAGTTGTTCACTCCTCAGCATGCTGTGCACTGATAAATGTTTGAAGCACTTAAGCTGAGCAGTGAAGGTGGTTTCTGACAGAGTACAATGGAATCTGCATTGGAAGTCAACTGGCCTTCATGTAGCTGAGCCTAATGAATTAAAAACCAAAGTTGCAGATCACCTGGGACTATCTGAACAAGCTGAAAGCTTTCCAAACTATTCCACCACAGCCGAACAGCTGATAGTCCCGGCTTTGAAATAACCAAACAGATCCTAATCAGTGCTGTTCTGTTGTATGATTTGTCCATCTGTCATGCAGTGGCACATGCATACACATACAAAACAGATTCCCACACATACGTAAAAACATACTCAGTGTCACTGATAAACACACCAGCTTTGAGTGTGTGATCACAGCCACACCCCGACACATCCTCACACAGATGTACACACATACTGCTGGTGTGAAAAATTCAGAACATGCCTGTCTCTTTACACTGCACTCTGACCCTCAAACTGGGGATTACACAAAGGATAATCCCTGTGTATGCTTGTGTGTCTGTCACTCTGCCTGCCTGTCCATCTATCCGTCCACTCTCTCTGTCCATCTACACCTGACATCAACTTCACTTCCCTGAAATCAACACAGGCAATAACAACTGCTCCCTGGTGTCTCTTTGCTTGTGGTTTGAGCTTAACAAATGAAAGTTCACCTCCTGGGTGATTCTTAAGTGACCAATACTATGTCATTACTTTAGTCACTATATTATTACTGTCAAGTCTCATGTACCACTGTCTGCTGCTAAGCTCTACTCTTCAAGTGCTAGTCCTCAGTCCTTTGCCTTAGTATATGGATGCTATGTTATATGTCCTTGCAAATAATTGCTTTATGGTTTCATTTAGACAAATTATTTTTCCTTTTTGAAGAAGATTGTTAGAAATAGCAGGAAAATGCAGTTTAAAGACTATACAGACATCAGGCAGATTGGAGCAGCATGCCCAAAGCAACTTGGAAACTGCAACCTGTGAATATCATGCTTTTGTGCTTTTATTTTTGGCATTTATTAAACCACTAAGTATTGAAATTATTGACTTAAATCCTGCTTTATAATTATGACATAAAAGATGCAATAATACCATAACAGCAACACACACACACACAATTCATGCAAAAAATTAATCATATTGTATGGTATTTTTCATGCATTTACTCATCCAGTGTTGAACCCGTCTTTCTGTGCCGGGGTGAGAATAATGGGTCAAGCTAACTGCTTTTGTGAACTGCTAAACTCCCCTATTCAGCGATTAAAGCAGTCAGGCGCAAGTGCCCAGTCTGTGTGAATGAGAGACAAAGACATAAAGTATGGGTGGGTTACACAAGTGCACATGAGAGGAGATACAATTTATTGTGTGGGGTTTTTTGGGGGGGGGGGGATGAAGAAAATAGGCATTAGCTGGAAGGTGATAAAGAATGAGTGAAAGATGAAGACATCGAAACCCATGGTGAAACTGCAGCTCAACAAACAGTGGGTGTGGTGTTGCTATGGCAATGTATATCCCCCTAGAGGGTGGGGACAACAGGTGCTGTGGCAAAACAAATGACTTCATGGTCATCAAGGCTCTTTGTTACTGTCGCCTTTTGTGGCAAGCCGACTGAGATGGAGTGAAACACATCCGATTCTTCTGCCACAGAGCTTAAAGTGGAAGCATGGCTCATCAAGTATTGATCAGGGAAAAAAAAAAAAAAAAAAAAAAACTCTAAAAGCCTTGCAGTCAGTCAGAGCGAGACATGCCATGTTTTGACAGTTTTCTATCATTTGACCTGTTTTGCTCACACTGGTTGCAAATATGCGCTTACACACACACAAAACATACAATTAAAAGAAATGGTTTGGGTTTTTTTCATCTTTTTTCAACCACACACACTAATAAGAGCAAAGTTTAAGTGCACTGGTCAGACAAAATAAGTATTTAAAGTTTCTGGAGGACTGATGAGAAATCCTTTATTTTCTGATCACTTAGAGACTAAAAAGACTATTCAGTTCATTAAGGAAATTATCTACAGAATGACAACTAAAGTAATCAGCAGTCCTCATCAGGAATAATCAGCCTGTTCTCCATTCATGCAACAGCAAGCATTCAGACCACTGCAACATGAGCACACATCAGCAACATCTCAGCTCGCTGCCATTCATTTTGTAACTACTAACCTTAACCCTTAAGTCTAAAATTAGACATCCCTGCAAGATGTCCTCAATTTCAGAACAGTGTTCCACTTTCTCAATTACTGCAAGGACATGTTGCCTTTAAAGTCACATCATTGTGACCAGCTCTTATCGTGCAAGCAAATGACATAACCACACACAATATTTAGCCATGTTCTATCAGCTAAATCCCAGACCAGTGACCTCTGACTTCTAACCAGGAAACAGGAATTAACCCTCCTCCAGTTTCCCCTCCAACTGATCCTCCATCCCTCCATCTTTATCTTCATCTTCAATTTCCATTTTTAGCGACGTGTCTCCCTAAGTACCTGCCTTCCGCAAGCCCCTTTCATCAGAAATCCATTACAAATAAAAACCAGGAAATGACAGAGCAAAACATCCGTACATTCATGGTATTCTGTGTATCCAAGTTGTGTCACACAAACCTCTTGTTTCCCTCAAAGCAAAACTTTGGCAGTGTACGCAAATACAGCATGTGACAAACTTTACATCTCAAAAGCGACCTCCGGTTGAGAGCCCTTTGCAGACCCTCAGGTGTATACCATCATCGGGGGCAGTGTTAAACACACTGTCTGGAACAACCACTACTCTAAACACTAAACTTGTGTTTGCGCCGTTGTTGTCCCTTTATCTTAGCTCCATCGACTGTATAGAAGACCGACAATCTGGCTTCACTTCCTCCCACTGTACAATAGCGAAGCAACTTGATTGTGGAGCACACTGCCTAACATCTAGGGTGTGGGGATTTAAAACCAGAAGCGATCAAGATGTTTTGGGTCACTTTTGGTGACCTATGAGATCAGTGGGGTTTTTTTGTTTTGTTTTGTTTTTTTACAGTCATTGCTTAGCCCCTGCCACAGAGAATACAGAAGTCACAATATTCAATGAACTTCTTTGTCATGAAGTAAATCCAAATGCTAAAAACAATGAAAACTGTCCACTGCAGTCTGTGCTCCTCATGCCACCACCCCCCCTGTGAACTCCGCTGTCACTCTTTCCTGTTCAAACAAACTTTTCAACCCATCAGCATTCCACCACACATGGCTGGATACCCATAGTCCTTCAGTTTGCACAGCCAAAGATTTACACAAGTGTCAACCAATGTGGGACCATAAATCCTACATTAACACTTGTGTGTGTCAGGTTCATGTATAAATCTATGTCCCTGGTCAGCTTTTTGAAGAAGTCTCTACTGCAGTCTTACTAGAGAGCACCCAGTAACATTTCACTTTTAAACACACAGGGTGGGGCAACTAGAGTCAAGGCTGACAAGTAAAAAGACTTTTGCATAAATAGCAAATATCACATATGTACTGTGGCTCTCTGCTCCACTGATAAGGGGATGTCTGAATTACATCAATATCCCCTCATGACAAAGTGTCATATGTCCTACTTCATTTCTTCAGCAGCTTTTTCATATAGCGATGCCACAGCAGTGAAGACCATAGGGATGACAGGTACTGGCTGATGAAGTTGTACAAAAAAACCTCACTGCAGGTACACAGCTAGCAGAAAAGGCAGGTGCTGAGTATTAACTCAGTTAATATTAGTGTTTTCAATTAAACTATCTTGCCATACAGTCCTCAGCACTGGGTAATGTGTCTGACTTTTCTCTATTGCCAGTTTTAGCCACACTACCTCTTCCTGTCAAATACTTCTGGCTAATGAGAAAGGTTACTCACCCTACTTTCTGTTAGTCCCCCCATCACAAATACATTCACTGGGTTCATTACACTCTTTGCAAAATGTTTTACAAACTCCAGAGCATCTTTCTGACCACTAATGGGAACAAGTTAGTAGGGCTGCACTCCCACTCAGCTTTCTTGGAAGAAATAAACAAAAGAACCACCAACAACTGACTAAATTATCATTACTCTTTAATCCATGTTCTTATTAATTACCCAGCCCTAGATTATCATGGATTTTGCTACTTTGCTTACCTTTTATACTTTTTTATCAAAGACTTTTAGAGCACCCAACTACAGATGATATCCCTGAGAAAATTAAAACTTTTCTGATCAAATGCACAGACACAAGCTTTGCCAAGTTTCTCATTTGTCCTGACTGTTCAAATTTTAGAGCGCAATGCTGAGGATATGCCGCAAGATATGATATCAGTATCAGAAGCATAATATTATCAGTCTTTCAAGCTGATACTCTCAGTGCCAAGACTTCCTTGTGTTGTGCCGTAAGTTGTGGCTTTCCAAAGATGAAGGCACTGCCTCTGGTCTGTTCTCTGTGAGAATGTGACCCTCTGCTGATTAATCTCTTTTTAACTATGTCTGGCTCCAGGCCAAATCTACAGGCCCACACTCTCCTTCTGTTTTTATTCTGTCATTTCTTTCAGAGCCTGACATTTGCTGGGGAAGGCAGTCTGCCCTTTCTTCTTCTCTGATGTAAAATGCTGCCCTTCAACACAAGGACGTCTTATTCTACAGTACAAGAGACAGATTGGAGAAAAAAATATATATATATATGTGCCTTGAGGCGACTGTTTGTTGTGATTTGGTGCTATATAAAGAAAACTGAACTGAATATATGTGTGTGTAACTTTACTATTCTCTACAATTCAAATACTGTGAAACTCAACCACATATTTACTTTTTTTTGTCATTCACATGGATGAACCTCTTGCCCAGAGAAACTAATCCACCTCCCCTCTTCCATTTTGTCCTCTCCTTCAAACACGCCCTTTATATCTCTATCCCTCTTTCACTCTCCCCTCACCGTCTCTGTAGGGGTAATAAGCTGAACATTGCATTACAGTTTCCATTCATCCATGCCTCTCTGATCTTCTCTGTGTGAACTGGAGTCCTGTGGTGCCCGCTGGCCGTGAAAGCTACAGAGGCTAATACGTGCCTGTTGAGGCTGACTGCAGCAATGTACAATATCTTCACCTTAATAACTGCCCCCTAAGACTGTGCTTTGTGGTTAAAGTAGTAACTGCTTTCATTCAGTGGAATTGGGCAAGAAAACTGCAGTACCTGGATTTTTGACACACACACACACACACACATATACATATATATATATATATATATATATACACGCTACTTTATAAAAACGCCACAGTGTTATTCATTCAAACTGATGCGGGACAGTAGGATTATCTGTGTGTGCCTGAGTTGATGTGACGAGTTCTGCTCCTGTTGAACCCACAGGGTC